>JAOXOE010027049.1:0-19589 GCA_028565055.1 Phoeniculus purpureus
AGGTGATCCTGCTGTGGCAGGGGGATTGGACTAGATGATCTTTTGAGGTCTCTTCCAATCCCTAATGTTCTGTGATTTCCTCGACAAGCTCACCTTAATGTCTCAGGAACTTGGGAAAGGTGGGAAGTACAGATTCCTACGGAGTGTGTTGTATGGCTGGGAGCGGAGCCAGTTCTCACTAAAATTTACTCATAGCTGATTAAAATTCAGCAGTTTAGTGGCTCAACTCTAGATTACGAAGCTGGGTTAGTGAAACGTGAGATTTTTACAGCTGATTAAAGTATTTGGTTTATCTGTGTTGTTTGAGATGTTTTCCCTGAGTTTAGAAAATATGTGAAAACTTAATATTTCTTATAACTCCAATAACATAATCTTTTACAGACAGAGGATTTCTTTTAGCTCTATGTCTTTGTAACTGATTGCTAATATTTTTGCCTACATGTGTTTAAAAGAAATGATGGTGTCACTAATGTGACCATCCCTGAGGTGTTTAAGGACAGACTGGATGCGGCACTTAGTGCCCTGGTCTGGCTGCTGTATTGATGTTAGGTCATAGGTTGGGCTGGATGAGTTCAGAAGTCTTTTCCAGCCTCAATTTTTCTGTGATTCTATGTGATTCTGTAGTGGTATAACTCTTCTTGTCCAACAAGCTGGATCTGATGTATCTCACACACACTAAAATATTTGTGTCACTGCAGCATCTATCTGTTGGCTGAAGAATAAAAAATGATGATGGTTCTTTGTCTGTCAGGAGTAAGCTACAACCAGCAGATGCAGGCAGATGGAAAATGCAAGCGGTACTATTCATTAGGATGATAGTCAGGACCCTCTGCACAGCGGCAGCTTAACCATTGTCATGTTATACAGGCAGCAGGAACGGTAGCTCACTAAGGATGTTTGGAACACAGCAGTGAAACAGATTGCAGGTGTTTATGTGATGCTGAAAGGGGGAATTGGACAGAGAATAAAGGTGACTGTTTTGAATTGAGCAAGCATTCACTGGATGCTGGTGAGAGTTGAGCAGTGCCCATCCTTCCTACCCAGTTTTAATGAAGAATTGGGAGAAACTTGTTATCCAAGGGATCTGTTGCTCTGTGCTCCGCTTCTGCAGAAGTTATCTGAATTGTGCCACGTGGTAACAAATGTCTAAAGGCCAATGACATCATGGGGTGGATTAGAAGCGGGATGGTTAGTAGATGCACAGAGCTTCTCCTCCTGCTCTGTTCTGCTCTGGTGAGACCACATCCAGAACATTGTGCCCAGTTCTGGGCCCCTCAGTTCCAGAAGGACACAGAGCTGCTTAAGAGAGTCCAGCACAGAGCCACAAAGATGATGGAGTAGAACACCTCCCTTATGAGGAAAGGCTGAGGGGGCTGGGTCTCTTGAGCTTGGAGTAATGGAGACGAGGGGTGACCTCATAATGTTTATAAATATGGAAATGGTGGGTGTCAGGAGAATGGAGCCAGGCTCTGCTCAGTGTCATCTAGGGATAGAAAAAGGGGCAATGAGTGTGAGCTCGAACATAGGAGGTTCCGCATCAGTATGAGAAGGAACTTCTTCCCACTGAGGGTGACAGAGCACTGAAAGGGTCTGCCCAGGGGAGTTGTGGAGTCTCCTTCTCTGGAGACATTTAAAACCCACCTGGATGTGTTCCTGTGTGACCTGACCTTGGGGATCCTGCTCTGTCAGGGGGATTGGACTAGGTGATCTTTCAAGGTCCCTTCCAGGCCCTAATGTTCTGTGTTTCTGTGACACATAAACTGTATTTGTGCACAGACGAGAGGTAGAAATGCAGAGAAAAAACAGTAAAAGCAGGTTGGGAAAAGAGACATACTGTGTCCTCTTCAAAATATAGGAAGATCAGGGGGAGAAGGTAGCAGGGGTGCAGCAGAGATGCAATGGGAAATGAGAAATCTCTTGTTACCCACATACGATGTGCGTAGATAGTTACATAAGCTTCACACACCTAATTTCTGTCATTCAGTTTGAAATGTTGGGCTTCTATCTGCGAGTGGAAAAGCAATGCTGAATGTTATGTGCTAGGTCTTTCCCTGTGCATTGTCATACATAGGCTAACCTGGCACTGGTGCCTCTATTCAGCATGTTACAGGGATGAACTCTTGTCTCCAGATGACAACCTGCCGTGCCCTTATGATAAGCAGTGCTGTGTCTTGGAATCTCCAGAAGCCAAACTGAGCAGTATTTCAGGAAATGTTTTATGAAATGTAACTATAGCAACTGAGCCTTCACCTACAGATCAGATCACAGTCTTTGTTTTAAAAGAATCCACAGTGCATCTCCACTCCTTGGTCCCACACCTACATATACTGCACAGCTTATCATCTACTAGCTGGCTACCTACCTTATTACATGGTGAGATTATTACTTTTTAAAGCTGATCAAGGTAAATAGATGCAGTTACTTTAAAAAAAAGTTGTGTGCCTTTTTGCAGCAGCTTTTTCCCTCACCAGCTTTTTCTATGTCACTGCAGTTGCTCTTCTCGTTGCAGTAACTTTTGATTTGTGATTTGCCAGGTGCCACATGGTGGTGCTCCTGACTCCATGTTGCTCAGAGGCCGGAGCTGGCTGAGAGAAGTTACAGATGCAGCAAGCATACCAAAAGTGATTTTGGAAAGAGGTCTGGCACTCAGTTCTGCAATGGAGGTAAATCATGCCAGAGGGTGGGGGATGTGTTTTCTCCTAGGTCTCAGCTGCTCAGTCAGCTATGGGAAAAAAAGAGCTGAACAAAGGTAGCTGCTGAAAATTCTCACTGTTGTCATCTAATGATAGGACAAGGGGCAATGAGTGTAAGCTGGGATTTAGGAGGTTCCATATAAATATGAGAAAGAACTTCTTCCCATTGAGCCCTTGGAAAGGGTTGCCCAGGGGGGTTGTGGAGTCTCCTTCTCTGGAGACATTTAAAACCCACTTGGATGTGTTCCTGTGTGACTTGGTCTAGGTGGTCCTGCTGTGGCAGGGGGATTGGACTAGATGATCTTTCGAGATTCCCTTCCAATCCCTAATGTTCTGTGACTCTGTGATACATACATGTCAGGCCTTTCATACAATTGATCACCGTGTGGGTTGGGCATACTAGCTTTGTTCTGGCATCAAGGTGTCATGCCTTCCCACTTACTCTGATCAGTAGAAGATTCATAGAGCTTCACAGCTAATATTCTACTGGGAGTAGACACAGCATAATATTCTCTAGCTCTGTGATGAAAAGGCAGAGGGAAGGGGGATGCACCTTTGTTTTCACGTGAGAAAGAGTAGGTGCATAATGGCGAGCTGCTTTGGTGGCCCCAAGCAGTATTCCCTTACTAGAGGGCAGGTATCAGTGATGCTAGCCTGCTGTGATTGAAGTATCCCTTTTCATCACAAGAAAAGCAGACATCTTAGTAGATATCTTCCTCAGCAGCAAGCCTACAGCTCACTGACATCAACAGGGATGATTTCATTGATTTGGTGTACAGAGACAAGAGAAAAGCTTCAGCCACCTTCAAAGAATCATAGAATTATCAAGGCTGTAAAGGAACTCCAGGATCATCAAGACCAGCCCTCATCCAAACACATCCATAACTCCTACACCATGAACTTAACTGCCACATCTACTAGTTTTTTATGCTAAAGAACTTCAGTCTAACATCTAATGGATCATAGGGCTGGAGCACCTCTCCTCTGAGGACTTTGAGAGAGTTGGGGTTGTTAAGCCTAGAGAAGACTCTGGGAAGACCTTAGTGCAGCCTTTTGATACTAAAAGGGGGCCTGTAAGCAAGACACACAGAAACCTTTTTAGCAGGACATGTAGTGACTGAACAAGGGGCAAAGGTTTTAAGATTAAAGAGGTAGATTCAGGCCAGATATAAGGAAGAACATTTTATGACAAAGGTAGTGAGACACTGTAATAGGTTGCCCAGAGAGACTCTATCCCCATCATAGGAAGTGTTCAAGATAAGGCTGGACTGGGCTCTGAGCTTTAGAACAACCTGATCTAGTGCAGGGCAGGGGGCTGGACTAGAAGATCTGTGAAGTTCTTTTCCAACTCAGATGCTTTTGTGGTTTGTGGTTCATTAATTTAGGTAGATGTCCTTGAGCAGGAGAGGGGTTGAACACTGGAACAGCTTCCCCAGGCAGGGAGTTGAGGCCCATCCTTGGAGATACTCAAGGTGAGATTGGACGAGGCTCTGGGCACACTGATCTAGTTGAGGCTGTTCCTGCTCACTGCAGGGGGGTTGAACTAGATGACCTTTGGAGGTCCCTTCCAACCTGGGCCATTCTAGGATTCTATTTCAAAGTAAGCTCAGCTGCATAGGAAAAGAGTGCCTGGTTGACAAGGCTGCTTATTCTCTAACAAGCTTGAAAATTATCCCGTGAGTTAGCCCTGTCACTTATCTTCATTAACTGAATAACTCGTACAAAACCAGATGATGTTAAAGTAGCAGGGAGATATTAAGATATTTCTCAAGTTATTCAATAGCATCTTTTCCCAGGTTGAAGTGTCAGCTGATTGTGTCAAAGCAGAGCCATTTGCTCACATCGTCACAGGCTGGCATTTTGCTGTTGATAATATTTTGCTAAATGCAGAATGGAATTAGTGGTCACAGGCAAGAATCCTGCATGGAATCTTTTCTCTGAAGCAGAATAAAATGGAAACTCCCAGACCAACTGAGAGACCTCTCTGTTTATGTAATAATCAAATAGACTTCACAACAGATCAGATCCCTGCCCACACAAATCCTAATGAAGCACAAGCTTGGTGCCCAAGTAAGTCGTAACATGTACTCAGTTCTTCTATATGTACAGACTGATAGAGACTTGGAGGGTTTATTTCCCCAGGATGGATTAAATCATTAATATTTTACAGATCTCCTATCAGAAGATATTGTGGAGAATTGAAATAAAGTGCAAATAATGAGTTAGTCCCCAAAACATGAACTCCAGAAGTCATTATAACTGTGTAAGAGAACTGCAAATTTACAAAAACATAGCCCTGTGCCTGCCACTGTGTCCTGGTACAATCAGAGTTGATTCTGTACCTACTCACAGCTGATTTCAAATGTCATTTTAAGATCTCAGTGCAAATTCTTACTGAGATCTTGAATAAGTTCTCCTTTTAGTCACAAACTGCATAGTTCTGTGTGCCTGAGAGGACTTAAAACCTGCCTGGATATGTTCCTGTGTGACTTGGTCTAGGTGATCTTCCTCTGTTAGGGGGATTCGACTAGATGATCTTTTGAGGTCCTTTCCAGTTCCTAATGTTCTGTGATTCTGTGACTCGGTAGAAGCAAGGTGCCCTTGTAGCTAAGAAGGCCAATGACATCTGGGGTTGGAATAGAAGTGGGGTGGTTATTAGATGTAGAGATGTTCTCCTCCTCCTCTACTCTGCCCTGGTGAGACCACATCTAGAATATTGTGTCCAGTCCTGGGCCCCTCAGTTCCAGAAGGACACAGAACTGCTGGAGAGTGTCCAGCACAGAGCCACAGGGATGATGAAGGTAGTGAAGAATCTCCCTTATGAGGAAAGGCTGAGGGAGCTGGGTCTCTTGAGCTTGGAAAAAAAAGAGACTGAGGGGTGACCTCATTAATGTTGGTATGTGAAGGTCAGGAGGATGGAGCCAGGCTGTGCTCAGTGGCATCCAATGATAGGACAAGGGGCAATGGGTGTCAGCTGGAACAGGAGGTTCCAGATCAGTCTGAGAAGGAACTTCTTCCTGGCGAGGGTGACAGAGCACTGGAACAGGCTGCCCAGGGGGATTGTAGAGCCTCCCTTCTCTGGAGACATTTAAAACCCGCCTGGACATGTTTCTGTGTGACTTGGTCTAGAGGATCCTGGTGTGACAGGGGGATTCGACTGGATGATCTTTTGAGGTCCCTTCCAGTTCTTAACATTCTGTGATTCTGTGATTATTCTGTGTAGCCCAGCAGGGACTACCCTTAGCTCGCCCTGGATTATAGCTCATCTGCCGTTTACACATTTCAGTGTAAGCTCATCTCCTGCTGCCAAGGACACAACACATCCAAAAGAGTGCTGAACAATAAGACATACTGGTTGTTTTACTTACACAAAGAAACAGGACGGATCGCAAAAATTTATGAATAAGACAATTTTAGCGCTTTTTTTGAGTGCAGCCTCATTTGTTCTGATGGGAATTTACTTCTTAGAGTTAGCAGTGGGAGTCCCGGCCATGCAGGTCTCTCACATATTCTCTGAGTATGGAACCACAGAGTAACAAAACATTAGGGGTTAGAAGGGACCTCAAAAGATCATCTAGTCCAATCCCCCTGCCACAGCAGGGTCACCTACACTAAGTCACACAGGAACATATCCAGGCGGGTTTTAAACATCGTCAGAGAAGGAGACTGCACAACCACCCTGGGCAGCCCATTCCAGTGCTCTGTCGCCCTCACTGGGAAGAAGCTCCTTCTCATATTTATGTGGGACCTATCTCTGTTTGGTTTTTTTCCTAAATATACGACATGCAATCTCTCCTTGATTCACTGCAAATGGAGTATTGGAGGCTGGGAGAGAGGGGAGGTAAAGGGGAACGGTCACAAGGCAATTGCTGTCTGAAAAGTTTTTCACTCTTGGCTTTCTTAACACATTTGCCTTGCTGGATGACTTGATGCTTTAACTTAAAATGATGAAACTTTTCATGCCTGGCTGGTCTCGTGTAGCTCCCCTTCTTTGTTTTATAGTTCACAACAGTAAAATAGTACATGCTGAAAATATCTGTTCTCTGTAACATCTGTGCAGCTGATGATCTACAATGCCATGCTAGTTTTCTAAAGAGACCACACAAAGGGATTTTAATGAACTTTTTTAGAACAGATGGAGAACACTGACATTTGGTGCATCCATGTGAGTGAAAGACACATGTCTTTGTCCAGCATTTATTCTCGAGCTTAATGTTCTGAACCAGTGGTTTTCCCTTAGCAACCTTGATCTCATTCTCCAGAATAAAGAGGAGGGTTAGGATGGATATTAGGAAGCACTTTCTCATGGAAAGGGTCATCAGACATTGGAATGGACTGCCCAGGGCAGTGGTGGGGATCCTATCTCTGAAGGTTTTTAAGAACATCCTGGCTGTGTCCCTTAGTGCCCTGGTCTGGCTGCTGTGGTGATGTTAGGTCCTGGGCTGGGCTGGATGACCTCAGAGGGTTTTTCCAGCCTCAATAATTCCATGATTCTGTGTAATATAATCAGATTACTAGATTGGATGGTGTTTGCAAAAACAGGAATTTGTGTGGGTGTTTATGTGTGTGATAATAAATTTCCAGATGTAACAGTACAAGAAGGAATGCAATTCCTTCTGCATGGAAAGAGGGACTGAGGCATTGCCGTGGAGTCCCCAGATGACTATGCTAATTAGGTTATGACATAGCTAAGCTTTGCTGTTCACATCCTGCCTCTTTCTTCCTGCATTTCTTGGAAAAATAAGTAAATTCACATAAGGAATTTCAGACTGGAGCACTGATCCAGTCATGGTAACTATAATCATAACACTAATCATAACTATAAATCCTCTGCGCAGTTTGAGCATCCCGCATTTCCCTCTGCTCTGTTGTCTAATGGAGATGTTTTCTGAATTCTGCATGTCTCTCATATACAAGCAGCAGGCAGAAAATTCCATTTGAAGTGTGAATGTTAATTTAGAACACAATTCTCTTCAAAGGACTAACCAAAAGCTGCAGACAAGGAAAAATACAGTTCTGTGAGTAGAGGTTTCCTGTAACGCCTATGTGGGTGAGGTAGTCACCATTAGATGATTCATTAGCCATGGGAAATACACTGTGAGATGTTGGTTTTCAGAGCTGGGAATTACAGAATCACTGGATTTTTGAGGCTGGAAAATCTCTCTGAGCTCATCCAGCCCAGCCTATGACCTGCATCATCAGCCAGACCAGGGCACTAAGTGCCATAGCCAATCTGTCCTTCAACACCTCCAGGGATGGGGACTCCACCGCTGGGCAGTCCATTCCAGTGTCTGATCACCTTTTGTATGAGGAAGGGTTTCCTAACATCCAACATAACCCTCCCGTGGTGCAGCTTCAGGACCTGCCCTCTTGTCTGATCACTAGTTGTTAGAGCCCATCCCCAACATTCACAGAGTGAATTACCCTTTTTTTTCTGTGGTAGGAGCATCGGGTTAACAACTTAGGGACTTTATCCACAAAGATATGGTTTGAAAGCAAGTGAACCATGGCCACCTCACCTCTGGGAAAACTGTGGGAGGTGAATGACCAGACTGAGGCTTCAGACTCACACGACTATATTTAGCTCTCTCAGTTGAGATCTCCAGAATTTTCATGTTTAGTCTATGTGACTACCCTATGGACCAGCTAAGTGCAACATCAAGGGAAGAGAAGTCTGAAATCATTCCCCAACCTGTGGCACTGAGCACTTGAACTTTAGTTTTAGTAATTGAAATAGGGTTTTGAATCCTTTTTAATGAATGAGAGAGACTAACAATTGTATTTTACATTTGCATCCCCTTAAATGTATTGCTTTCAGTGTATCACTCCATAGGAAGGCTAAGCCTCTATCTCCAGAGAATCTTGATGACTTCAGTTTATGAGGCACTGTCATTCACAATCACATTGTGATTTCTGGTCTGAAGCTCAGCATTAGTGTTTGGTGATGTATAAACAAGTCTTCAAGTCTTATCTTCCATTAACAAAGTTGAACTTACTTAATATAAAGCAAAGTGAGAAAGTCAGAATCTGCCAATATTAATTCTTTGTTTATTGCTCTGGGATTGGAATGAATGAGAATGAACGTTATTTTTCATTTGGTTTGATTCCCTGTATTTTCCCTGGAGACAATTTTTTTAAATCAAATAATTTATCTGCCATTAAAGATATCTGTAATTAGTACAAAATCAAATGAAGAGGTGATCGAGCTCAGGAGGTTAGAAGCATTATGTGGGTTTTTTGTTTCCAGAGATAAAGCAAAGTCCTCTAGGATCAGGAGAAAGTAGGTCAAGCAGACTGCATTAGTATTTTGGTGGTTAGCATTGCTGGTTTTAAAACAAACACTGATTTCTATGGATTTAATGGTAAATATCTCTTACCATTTGATACATGGCAGTTTTTAAGAACACTTGAACTAAACTGAGCCCATTAGTGATGGGCAGATAAGGCAATCTTCGGCTTCTAGTGTGAGGTCTTGTCAAATGGTTTATTCCGATTTCAACCATGCCCCTTTCTCTTTCATCCTCAAGGTCAGCAATCACAGAATCACAGAACATTTGGAATTGGAAGGGGCCTCAAAAGATCATCTGATCCAATCCCCCCGCCACAGCAGGATCACCTAGACCAAGTCACACAGGGACATATCCAGGCGAGTTTTAAACGTCTCCAGAGAAGGAGACTCCACAGCCCCCATGGGCAGCCTGTTCCAGTGCTCTGTCACCCTCACCAGGAAGAAGTTCTTTCTCATATTGATGTGGAACCTACTATGTTCCAGCTCACACTCATTGCCCCTTGTCCTATCATTAGGTGCCACTGAGCAGAGTCTGGCTCCATTTTTCTGACACCCACCCTTCACATGTTTATAAACATTAATGAGATCACCCCTCAGTCTCTTTTTCTCCAAGCTAAAGAGACCCTCCTTGAGAGAAGCCTTCATTAACAGCACACTGTGACAGGCTGGTCTGACCAGAATCCCACCCTGCTGGGAGGAAGTCCAGTGCTGTTGTGCTGCTGGTTTTATGGTTACAACATAGAGTGCAGCTCCTTTAGCAGCAGAGCACCTATTCCGTCACACCCAACCTGAATTCCTGTCTGAAGGAACGCCTTGTCCCCCTCCAGATGTTTGCACAGGAAGATTTTTTCTATTTCCATTCTTCAGTGAAGTAAAATGTCTGCAGTTCAGTCTAGGAGGTTGGATTTGTACTGTGCAAAGCCCTAGCAGTGTAGGTATGGCTCTGCAAAAACAAAACGAGAGATTAATACGATCTTGTCTTCATTTTATTCTAAGCACAGAGGTTCAGGCAGAAATAAGAGAAGCAAGGAAAATCAAATAAAAGTGTTCAGCTTTTGACTTTGACTTATAGCTTTTCTAAAATTGAATTTTAATCATTAACTGTGACAAGATGAGATGTAATATTCTTCTGTGAGAATCTGAAAGAAAAAGATATATCTTAGAAAAGTTGTTCCATCTGCCCGCATCTCTCCCTCCCCTTAGAATACTGTATCCTTTAAGCCATATCGCTGGCATCTACCCTTTACAAATTCATCTTTTTGCTCATTATTATTCTTGTTTTGTTCAGCTCTAGTTTCAGTCTTTGGAGCCCTTGCCCTGAAACCTGACCCTGGTCCCCACTTATTTTGTTCATTCTGTTGGTGCTGGTATCATAGCATGAAGATGATGAAGGAAGTAGAACACCTCATTAATGTCACTACATCAATATGAGAAGGAACTTCTTCCCAGCGAGGGTGACAGAGCACTGGAAGGAATTGTCCAGGGGGGTTGTGGAGTCTCCTTCTCTGGAGATGTTTAAAACCCATCTGGATATGTTCTTGTGCAACTTGGTCTAGGTGATCCTTTTGTGGCATGGGGATTGGACTAGATGATTTTTCAAGGTCCCTTCCAATCCCTAATGTTCTGTGATTTTTATTTTATTCTTAATTTTATCAGTGAATTACTGTTCACTGCTGCACACATTCCATGCAGGTTGAGCATCCTTGCAAAGCACAGGGGGAAGAGTGAGTGAAGAGATCAAAAAAATTTGAGGCGATTAGCCCTGAAGGGGATGACTTGCCTGCTGTGGGATGATGCATTTGAGACAGAGTAGCTAGGTTTTATGTGAATGCAGGAGGATAAATGATGTGCTTATACTGTGATATCTTTCTGACTGGAGCATATGTCATCTCTTGTTTATACAAGTACACTTCTGACATATTTCACTCAAAGTTTGTTTGTGTCAGATAGCAGCAGTCAGAAAGCCAGGCATTTGAGGAATGTGTAGAGAGCTGTGGCATCAAATGGTCTCATTAATTTGGCCCGAGATGAGATAGACTAATTAATTTAGTTAATATGCTAATAGGCATATTAGAGACTGAGGGGTGACCGCATGAATGTTTATAAATGTGTGCAGGGTGGGTGTCAGGAGGCTAGAGCCAGGCTCTGCTCAGTGTCATCTAATGATAGGACAAGGGGCAACAGGCGTGAGCTGGAATATAGGAGGTTCAACATCAATATGAGAAGGAACTTCTTCACAGTGAGGGTGACAGAGCACTGGAAGGGGTTGTCCCAGGGGGTTGTGGAGTCTCCTTCTCTGTAGGTGTTTAAAACCCTTCTGGATATGTCCCTATGCAACTTGATCTAGATGGTCCTGTGCAACTTGATCTAGGGGATCCTGGTGTGGCAGGAGGATCGGACTAGATGATCTTTCGAGGTCCCTTCCAATCCTTAATGTTCCGTCATTCTGTAAATGAAGTTACAGAAGACACCTGCTAGAAATAGAAAGTCCGGTGTTAAATGCCTGCACTTTAAAAATGAGTCCTGATGTAGCCTGGAATCACTTCGCAAATGTCTCTTTAGAGTAGAGATTCGAGTTAAAACCAACTGATGCACAATCAGATTTATGAATTCTTTAAAGGTCCAGCAGGTTGGAACTCATTTGCAATTGAAATGGAGTGTTATTTGAAAGTCACTCTCTACAAAGGGGTAAAAGAATGAAGAAAGAAGAGCTTTTCTGCTGAAAAGCCTCAGACAATTAATTAAACCTTTTCTGGAAACAGCGCAAGAGCTTACAAAAAATAGCAGTTATTATCAGCAGCAAGAGGAACAACGACGGTGCAGCCACAGTACTGCTGGTGACAAATTAACTGATTTTTAAAAGTTGTTCAGAGCATAATATTATAACAGCACTAGGTTATTTAATAAGGATGAAACACAAATGGTTTCATTCACAGACAGAGGTTCCTACTGTACATGTCCTCTTGCATCTTTTATCCTCTTGAGTGGAAAATTTCTGGTAGAAATTTTCAAGGTTTCCCTTTAAAAAAGGTTCCTTCAGCTGCCTCTGTTCTCTTCTTCAGGAGATAAGTTTACGGATCGTATATTGGACAAAAGATCAATCATATTTGTATTATAGTAGGCACTAGGTTTAAGTAGTTTCAGAGGAGACGCTGAGGAATTTCAGAGGAGAGGCAGGGGTGTTTAGCCTGGAGGAGATTCAGGGGGGACCTTCTCCCTCTCTACAACTCCCTGAAGGGAGGTTGTAGTCAGGTGGGGATCAGGCTCTTTTGTCCCAAGCAACTAGCAGCAGGACGAGAGGGGCAGGGCCTGAAGCTGCCAGGGGAGGGTTAGGTTGAATGTTACAAAGCCCTTCCTCATGGAAGGGGTGATCAGACCCTGGAATGTACTGCCCAGGCCAGTGGTGGAGTCCCCATCCCTGGAGGTGTTTAAGAACAGCCTGACTGTTGCCCTTAGTGCCTTGGTCTGGCTGCTGTGGTGATGTTTGGTCATGGGGTGGGCTGGATGAGCTCAGAGATCTGTTCCAGCCTCAATAATAACAACAATGCAGTTCCAATCACAATTGAACAGGTGAGCCTTCACCGAGAATAGACCGATAGCGTACAGTTAAAGAAAATGGGATGGCTGCATACATAATATGAATTTAACAATCTTTTACCTTCCCAAGAACAATATACACTAGTAATTAAGTTGCATTCAGCCCTCTGGCTCAGAGAGCTTTTCCAGCCTCAATAGTTCTGTGATACTGTGATCAGCAGTGCCATGGAGATAGAATCACAGAGTCACTCTGGTTGTAAAAGACCCCTGGGATCATAAAGTCCAACCATCTACCCTACCTTACAAGTTGACCCCTGAACCAGATAGGATTAATGGTTGTTTGCAAAGACCCGAGGTTTGGTTGGTTGGCAGTTATGATTCTGTATGTTATCCTTTAAGACATGATCCTACTCTCCAGTCACAAAATAATCCAGGAGTTATGCAGGAATCCTCAGCTTTGAGTCATACTGTGTTGTCAGATACAATCACCTTTCTTTCACATAGAATCACAGAATTACTCTGGTTGGAAAAGACCCCTGCGATCATCAAGCCCAACTATCTACCCTACCTTACAAGTTAACCGCTAAAACACATCCCTCAACACCTCACCCAAACCCTCTTTAAACACATCCAGGAATGGTGAATCAACCACCTGCCAGGGAGGCCCATTCCAGTGCCTGACCACCCTTTCTGTGAAAAAATTCTTCCTAAGATCAAGTCTAAACCTCCCTTGTTGTAACTTGAACCCATTGCCTCTTGTTCTATCACTCATTGCTTGTGAGAAGAGACCAGCACCAACCTCTCCACAACATCCTTTTAGTTGTAGAGAGTGATGAGGTCTCCTCTTATCCTCCTCTTCCTCAAACAAAAGTTAATTAGAAATTAATCTTTTTGTAATAAAATACTGACCCCATAAAATGGTGAAAATAATCTCTATAGTAATGCTGTTGTTATTTGTAGGGAGGGAAAAGAATGTTCATAATTATCAAACAAATTCTTATTGCTGAACAGATGGAATACCTAAAAGTAAAACGAGTTGTGACAGCTGATTACTACCTTAGTTCTTACTGATAAGCTAAGACTAAATAAGAACAGATTTGCTTACTTCTAAGCAAGTACTTCACTTTGCCCTAGATTAAAAGAGAGAGAGTGGACATCTCTTTCTATATATTCAAAATACAGCAAAATGCAACAAGACGGTTGTGCACTAAGGCTGAGGGCGCTGAGAGCTGGCAATAGTAGTCCACTCTAAGAAATCTTGAGACTATGAAGATGAACCCTTCAGACTGTGCGCAGTGAGACCTGATTTTCGTTCCCAGCTGTGGCCAACTGTGCAGCCACTTGAATGCCCGTGAGATTAAGTAAATTCTTTCACATTAAATTACACATTTTCATAGTGGATGCAAACCAACATTTCTGAAGCATTTAATGTATAAAAGAAGCCTCTGTTGCAGGAAGGTGTCCTTGTTCTGTTCCCACAGTTCAGACCCTTTTCTAGTCCTCTGCCTCTAGCAGAATCGTTGCTGTCACACTCAGTCCTGCTTTTCTACCACAGTCCTTCAGAGGAAATGCCCTGGAAGTCCTGACCTTTGCAGACAGCTGGAGAGGTGACCTGCTCCTTAGCTTCCTCTCCCATTGCTTTGCTCTACTAAAGAAGATTTGGCAAAGGTTGCGTTCCAGGAACCTCTGTAAAAAGCAGTTTACCCACCTCCTTGAGGTGCCTGGAGTGCAGCACCACTGTGAAGGAAGTCTGCAAAACTGCAACCAAGCTGAGTTTAAATCACCAGTGAATAAAAGAGCAGTGCAGCCACCCTTTCTTCTCTATTCAGTCTTTGAACTCTTTTTGGAGAGTTAACTATTGTAGTTCATATTCTCATACAACCTGGAGTCTTCTGATCTTCTCTGAGGATCTCACTGTTGTGGGTTCCTGTCTTTCTGCTCTGTGACGTGAACATAACATTTCAGGTGTGGTAGTTGCTGCTAAGAATATCATCAGCATCAGGATCTGTATAGCGCCAGAAATGAATTATCATAGGAAGTGGCAAATCAGGGGAAGAAGTATGTTCCCTGCAGTGTTGTTCTTCACGGTGTGTTAGACACACACAGATGAATGTGGCAGGCTTGTAAATCTGAGTTGTAAATCTTCAGCGTAGGGAACAAATGCAAATTGCTGAGAACATGTGGTTAAACAGATTAAAAGATTTGAAAATATTGACAAATTTTATTCATTTTCTTCTGGAATCAGTAATGTGAAATGACATTTAAGTGAGGATTGATTGGCAGTGGGGATAAGCTGAACATTATCAGCCGAAGAAATCCTATCTTATAGGATTCCTGATAGCAGGAGTCTGTATAATCATTGCTAACTGTATTGCCAGGCTCAATGATGTTCAGTCAATTGTGGTCTGGTGAGAGGCCACAGGCACCGGGATTGGAACTAGGTGATCTCGAGGTCCCTTCCAACCTGAGCCGTTCTATGTTGGAGATGGAGTTTGAGAATGAAAACAACAAAATTTGCTTGATCTCACCTGGAGTAACAGTGTGTAAAGGGAAGCTGAAGACCTGCAAGTCCCCAAAGTGATTAATGTACAAAACATCTGACAAAAACGCTTAGCAACAGTTGGTTTAAAAACAAACCCGTGAAACTGTGGAGATGTGCCCTGTGTTTTGCACCTCTCTGCATTTAAATGAATATGAAAAGAAGAAATGCTTGTAAGGCTCTTACTAGAAGTGCGAATAACAGGGTTTCTTAAGTACTTAAAGTTCTTTAAGTACTTCTCTTTAAGTACAGGAAACTTTTTGTCCTGTGACCTTTCACACCAGTGCTCAGGTGGCCCTGAAGCAGGCAGGTCTGAGGTCTTGCCCACTTCCTTTCCATCAGGCCAGTAGAAAGGTGCAGCTGCTCTCCATTTACTTCATTGGTGATGTGATGGAAATTGTGGAGGAAGAGGGAGTAAAGCCACCGAAAGAGCACATGCAATACTCCTTCTGCTCTTACCCTTGTATGATGAGAATGAGCACATGGTACAGGTGAGGGTTTCTGAGCTGCTGATAGCTCAGTAGAAGGTGGCTCAGCTGCCTCCTGACTTGGTGCCTGCTGGAACCAAGTGCTCCAGCCTCTACCTGGCCCTGGCTACAGAGCAGCAGCTGTAGGGGGACACTGTCCTGCTGCCCTGGATGCCAGTTGTGGGGTTGAGCTACTCCTCTGGCCAGACACCCATCCCACAGACAGACATGTTCCCCTGCTGCTGCATCTTGCTAGCAGAGTCCAGGAAGGGCCCAGAGCCTTGTTCCCTGTAGACCCAGGCTCTGTGTCTCCATTCCTCTCTATTCCAGCCCTCTGAGGCACGACAAGTAATGTCATCTGATCTCTAACCTGGCACCTGTAGCCCTAAATCTTCTGAGAGTTCCTCCCTCTGGATTCTGGCAGTAGGTGCTTCCAGATGGGGTCTTCAAGGTGCGGAGGAGGCTGTGTTCTCTCCAGAGCAATGACCAGCTGTCCTGCTGGAGCTCTGTGCAGAGCTGATCACAGGAGCACCCTACCTACTCAAACCCTGCCCAGGGGCAATCTCTGCAACTTGATGGGAGATTCCACCTACAGGTGAGTAACAGTGGGTATTGTTACTGCTGAGAAGCTCTTTATTTTCTGCTCTCAGGACTGCCTCACCCCTTTCTTGGTCTATGTGTGACTCAAAAGCTGTATCTAGGTAATATTTGCAAAGGTTACCTTCATGGTGTAAACAGAAGAAGTAAAAAAACCCTCCTCTGTGGAAGGGAGCTGGCCAGAAGCACACAGTGCACAAATGTAGGCAGACTGAAGTGCAGGCTTTCTGGAAAGAAGTGGGTTCAGAACTTCAGTCCTTTAGACATCTAGTGTCAGTGACCTAAGGTATTGCTGGCCCAGAGGTCCTCTAACTTTTTTTGGAATTATGACCCTGAAGGAAAGACTGTGAGTGTCCTCTGTTCTAGGGCAAAGGACAACAGCTGTCAGCTGGAACATAGAAGGTTCCACAATATGAGAAGGAACTTCTTCCCAGCGTGGGTGGCAGAGCACTGGAAGGGGCTCCCAGGGGGTTGTGGAGTCTCCTTCTCTGGAGATGCTTAAAACCCACCTGGACATGTTCCTGTGTGACTTGGTGTAGGTGATCCTGCTGTGGCAGGGGGATTGGATTAGATGATCTTTCGAGGTCCCTTCGAATCCCTAATGTTCTGTGATTCTGTGACTTCAGTGGGGAAAATATCTGGATCTGGGATCTCACATATTTACAAATACCTGCTGTTTATTCATCATCACTCTGGATCTATCTACTGTTTGTAAGTCTGGAGCTACAGATGCGAGTCTCCAGTCCTTCTGCCCTTTGGGAAGTTTAGCTCCCTGAGATGAAAATGTCACCAAGATAGAAAAGGAAGCACTTAATGAAATTAACTCTGTTTCTCTTCCAGAAAGTATTTAGCTCATTACAAATAGCTGCAGAAAGGTTTTATTGTAACCACTTTAAGAAATACGGTTATTGCTTGCAATTTACTGTTTGTTAATTATTTTATCCACAGTTTTTTTAATGAAAACTTCTGTCCTTTTCTGCCTCTACTAACTCAGATAAAGCAGATAATAAAATAAGTTCTAATGAAAAGCATAGGATCCACTAAGTCAGCTGTACTTTACCATTAAAACCGTGTCGTAGAGACTAGCTGAGATAAACATTCACCCTGTTGTCATTACAGCATGCCCAGAAGGACCAGAAAGATGAAATAACACCATCTGTTTGCATCTGAATTTTCTATTATTAGAGAAAACAAAATGTGATGTTCACAGAAAAAAAAGAGGCAACATAGAAAAATTACAATTTGGTACTTTCAGATCCTTTAAAAAAGTGTCCCTTGATTGGACGCAGAACTGCTGGAGAGAGTCCAGTTCAGAGCTACAAACATGGTAAAGGGAGCGGAACACCTCCCTTATAAGGAAAGGCTGAGTGACATAGATCTCTTGAGCTTGGAGAAACAAAGACCTCATTAATGTTTATAAATATGTGAAGAGTGGGTGTCAGGAGGATAGAGCCAGGCTCTGCTCAATGGCGTCTAATGATAGGACAAGGGACAATGAGCGTGAGCTGAACATAGGAGGTTCCACGTAAATATGAGAAGGAACTTCTTGACAGTTCTTAACAGAACTTCTTGACAAAGCACTGGAAGGGGCTGTGCAGGGGGGTTGTGGAGTCTCCTTGTCTGGAGACGTTTAAAACCCACCTGGACATGTTCCTGTGTGACTTGGTGTAGATGATCCCGCTGTGGCGGGGGGATTGGACTAGATGGTCTTTCGAGGTCTTTTCAAATCCCTAATGTTCTGCGACTCTCTGATTCTGTGAATAGATGTCTGTAACATGTGCAAATGGTTTTCCAAACATCCTTGCGACTTGGTCTAGATGATCCTGCTGTGGCAGGGGGATTGTACTCGATGATCTTTTGAGGTCCCTTCCAATCCCTAATGTACTCTGATACTGTAGCCTCTTATGGTATCAACTTTACTCACAAGACCTCAGTGATAATCTGCAGTACTGTAGAATGGAAGGTCTGCATTCTGTCCTTTCAAATACACCAGTCAGTTAAGTACTGTTGTTGTTTGAACTTGTTTGGGTTTCTTAACCTGAAGGATTAGGAATTACTACAGCAATTTGTGATAAGCACCTTGGAATTCCAAGCTCTCCACGTGTTTAAGCTTGGCCGGTAGGTAACTATGAACAGGTTTGTCAGGCTTGGAGTGTCCTGTTCCTTGTGAGGAGTTACTTTTTATCTGGCCTCTGCTGGAGAGCAGCCTCCAGCTAGTGGGCTGGATGTAGCAGCCCAGTGGGATGGAGAATGTTGTGAATGGAGAGAGTGAGTGTTTGGAACTTCAGAGATCACTGGAGGAAATGTTTTGCTGCAGTCCGTTTAGTGGGTATGGTAGCATTGGGTTGACATTTGGACTCGATGAGCTGAGAGATCTTTTCCAGCATTAATGATTCTATGATTCTCCCAAAATTGGCTAAAAGAAACAATCACAGAGAAAGAGCATCAGGGATTGGAAGGGACTTACTCGATAGCAGAGTTTATCTACCATCTAAATCATTACTTAGAAATGTTTCTGCAAAGCTCTAGGAGGTGCCTGCTTTGCTAGGAAGACTCAAAAGAAGTGCAAAGAAACCCCAACACAGTTACAGTCTTAGTCCTTTTCAGATTATGTTCTCTGAAAAACAAGATGAATTCGAAGCAAAGGACACGCTTACTTTTAATAAGTGTTTCCAATCAAAGCCTGGACCAGTTGTTCAGGTAATGAGGGACTTCAGTTCAAATACTGCTTTGGGCTGAAGGAAGCTCAGCCCATGATTCTCCCATTCCCCAAGAGTACTAATTGAGCTCTTCCTTTCTCATTGCTCAGCCTGTAATTTACCATTACAGTTTCTTGTCTCTTGCTGGTATTGCAATTGCTTATTAGAAGTTGCATTTATCCTCAGTCACACCTTGTCTATAGTGATTTCTCTAATCAACACATTCTTAAGAGGATTACCTTTTCCAGTGCCTGAATATTAAAGAATCAGTGGGTTTTTAAATTTTTTTATCCCACTTACCCCACTGGAATACTTTGAGTGTGACAGGTGAACACATCAGCCCTCGTATCTGACCCACCTGAGAGATTGTTTAATGTGAGGATCTTTTATGGTTTATTTTCAGATTCTTTCTAGTCTTTGCCTTGAAAACTGGCAGATAAGTGATTTTCTTGATACATTCACACTTCATTTTTGTTGGGTTCAATACTCGGCTGATTTGCTTTTGTGTTAGAAAGCGGTTCTTTATCGTGCAACTTGCTCCCTTTCTCATGGTACACATCTCCAGTGATGTGCTGAATATCCTTTGAAGGACTGATTTCTGAAAGTCCTCGTGAGTGATTTATGCTTCACAGGTTTGTGTCCTTGAACATCCTTGTCAAACTTTCCACAGGTGAACACTATTACATTTCCTTTCAAAATCACAGAACATTAGGGATTGGAAGGGACCTCAAAAGATCATCTAGTCCAATCCCCCTGCCACAGCAGGAC
>JAOXOE010027050.1:0-19587 GCA_028565055.1 Phoeniculus purpureus
TCCGGAAATGAGGGGCCCAGAACTGGACACAACATTCCTGATGTGGTCTCAACAGAGCAGAGAAGAGAGGGAGGAGAACCTCTCTCCACTTGATAACCACCCTTCTTCTGATCTACCCCAGGACACCATTGGCCTTCCTGGCCACAAGGGCCCATTGCTGGCTCCTGGCCATCCTGCTGGCTACCAGGACCCCCAGGTCCCTTTCTCCTCCGCTGCTTAAAGGTCATTTAGTCTAACCCCCTGCAGTACGCAGGGATATCTTCAACTAGAGCAGATTCCCAAAGGCCTCGTCCATCCTGGCCTTGAATTTCTCCATGGACAGGATTTCTACCACCTTCCTGGGCAACCTAGGACCACATCTTACCATATATGATAGAAAATACTATATGATACATAAGCACATGGTCTCTGGGAAACTAGTAATATAAGGTGAGATGTGCATCAGTGAATGGCTGCAAATGTTTTCCTATCTCATTAGCTCTCATGAAACAACAGCTTGGATTAGAATCATAGAGTGGTTTAGGTTGGAAGAGAACTCAGAACTCATCTATTTCCAACCCCCTGCCACATGCAGGGACACTTCTCACCAGACCATGTTGCCCAGAGCCCCATTCCAGAGCTTCCCCCAGCCCCAACCCCCTGCCAGGGGCAGCAACACCTCTCACCAGACCAGGCTGCCCAGAATCCCATCCAACCTGGCCTTGGCCACTGCCAGGGATGGAGCAGCCACAACCTCTCTGGGCAGCCTGTTCAGTACCTCAGCACCCTCACAGGGAGGAATTTCTGCCTCACATCTCAACCAAAGCTCCCCTCTTTTAGCTTTAACCCATTCCCCTTGTCCTAGCACTAGGTGCTCTTGTTAAAACTCCCTCTTCAGTTTCCTTGGGTTGTTTCTCTGAGGGGACAGGAATGTGAAGAAAAGCAATTTGGTTAAGAAGACATTGTAGGATTTGAATATGCCTGGCATCCAGCTTTTGGGGCTGCTATTTCTTTTGACCTACAGACATATGAGGGGAAAGTCTGGAGCTTTCAGAGCACAATTACATTTCTGAAAGCCACTTCTTTCATTTAATTGCTTTATAAAATCACAGAACGGTTTGGGTTGGAAGGGACCATTAGAGCTATCATGATACAACTCAGTGTATACGAGCAAACCAGCTCTAACCCCATAATCATGAGATGAGTCAGCCAAGGGCCTGAAAGTCACAGTTAACCAACTTTGAAGGGTCAGGGCATGACCACCCAGTAACTCACTCCTAAAGTTTTAGTCCTAACACAGTTTTGAGTCCAACCAACGCATCTTCTCTAAGCAGTGTCTGGGCAGGGTAGAGGAGATTCCAGCCACTTCCAGTAAGCAGTACAGTTCCTGTTCTGGTGAGGAAGCTGGGCTGCATGGACTGAAGACCAGTTGGTAAAGGGGCTACTAAACACTTTGTGGCCTGGTTTATTTACCAGTGTAGCTGTAGTTCATAGAATTATAGAATCATAGAATCATTGAGGTTGGAAAAGACCCCCAGGATCATCGACTCCAACCATCTACCCTACTCTACAAGTTCACCTCTAAACCAGATCCTCCAACACTACATGTAAGTGACTTTTAAACACATACAGTGATGGCAACTCAACCACCACCACGAGCAGCCCAGTCCAGTGCCTGACCACTCTCTCCAGGAAGAATTTCTTCCTGATGTCCAGTTTAACCCTCCTCTGTTGAAGCTTGAAGCCCTTCTCTCTGCTTCTGTCACTAATAACCTGTGAGAAGAGACCAGCACCAAAGGCTCTACAATGTCCTTTGAGACAGCTGTAGAGAGCAATGAGGTCTTCCCTTAGCCTCCTCTTCTTCAAACTAAACAGTCCAACTCTCTCAATCTCTCCTCATCAGATTGATTCTCCAGGCCCTTCCCCAGCTTCGTTGCCCTCCTTTGCACTCACTCCAGCACCTCGATGTCTCCCTTGTACTGAAGTGCCCAAAACAACCCAGTACTCAAGATGCGGCCTCACCAGTGCTGAGTCCACGGGGACAATCCCCTCCCCACTCCTGCTGGACACACAGTTTCTAATCCAGGCCAAGATGCTGTTGGCCGCCTTGGCCACCTGGGCACCCTGCTGGCTCAGATTCAGCTGCCTGTCAATTAGAACCCCCAGGTCCCTCTCTGCCAGACTGCTTTCCAGCCAGTTAATTCAACTGTGTATGTGTGAGTTGAATCCACTGACCCAACCATCCCAAGTAGCAGCACCTGATGTCGAATGACCAGAGTTTACAATGAAAAGATGAGAGAGTGGCAGAATTATTTCACTTCTAAGCACAGAAGCTCCCTGGCACATTCCGTAATGATCCCACTCACCAGCATTATCTTGCTGCTTTGTATTTTTGATGTACGCAGAAAACTTGGAGAAGATGTCGATTCCAGCAGTGTTTGATTCCCGGTGCTTGGCAGCCAGCTTGGGGTACCTGGAAAGGGAGCAGCAGTGTGGGGAGTGCGGTTACCAGCAGCCAAGTGATGATTACAAACACAAGGAACTGCAATTAACATGCCCATTTATCTCCAAACAACAGCTTGACAAGTCCCTCTTAATAATAGCTGTGTCAGTCAAGGCAGGCATTTGGGTAGTTACGCAGGGATGGCTTCAGGACAAAGGTAATTGCGCTGGTGCTTTAAGTTACCACAAGCCAAGATATGATCCAAATCAGAAGGAAACATCAATCTCCAGAAGGTGTAGGGCAGCCAGCAATCTTTATTATGAATGGCAGTCATGTCTAACTCCCTATGCTACAAACACTCCAGGATGTACTAGCAGGGCATGTTACTAGGAGCCAGCTGAAGGAGCATAAAGTTTTCACTCACGGAATTGTTTTTTTATAGACTTCTGGTTCCAAGGAGAATATTGATTTCAAAGACCAACACAACAACTCTCACTGATTTCAGTGGTCTTGAACCAGAGTATAAAAAATTTAAATAGCTGATCTCTTGCCTCCAGACTATCCTAGAGCTGCTGATTCACTCAGAGAGAAAACACTCCAGAAGGAAGGCAGCCAGTTTTCGTTGATTCATAGATGTCAAGGTCCAAATCACAAGCCAGTGGGGTTTTTTTTCCCCATTATCCTTGTATTAAGTCCAAATAATTTTGCCTAACTAAGGCATATCTGGGAAATCAAAACTTTGCCTTGGTAGCTTGTCTCAACCATTAATCTTTCTTACTGAAAAAAACCTCTGCCTTATTTCTAAGCTGAATTAGTTAAGTTCTAACTTCTAGCCATGAGCTGTTGTTATTTCTTGACTAGAATAATGAGCACTTCTGCCTCCAGAGCCTCTCATGCTCTGCAATCAGCTCCCCTTCCATCCTTTCTAACACACTACACAGCCCAGAAACCTCTAGTTTTCCTCTGTCAAATGCTTTTCCTGGCACAACTATTCCGTGTGGCAACTCTCAGCATCCAGGCCAAGCTATTTTTAGCTTTGCAAAATGTGGACATCAGACCCCCTATCAATTTTTTCTAGTGTTGGTCTCCTTAATTTCTGCACACAAGGACATCCTGAAATGTGTACAGAGAAAACATTCTGCAGTTATTAGTCATGCAAGTGACCTTCACACATGGAAGTCATCTCACTGAAGCCAGCAAGTTTCATAAATAAATACTACTCCTGTAAGTAAAGATTGCAGGAGGGAGTGCTTTTTAGGAACTCCTCTTAGGAGACATCTTTCATTCCTAGGAAATGGAATATTGACCAAAAACAAAATAATCCCAAGTTCTTACTTTGGAGGTGCAAGAGTCTCTTCCAAGAATTCCTCAATCTTGTTAACATCTGTCTTGACTTCTCCATTAAAAGTCAAGAAAGGTGGGTGGGTCCCAGGAGCCAGATTGTGTAGGTCAGCTGGCTTTCTGCAGAGAGAGGAAAGTCATAGAATCAAAGAACCACACAACAGCTGGAGTTGGAAGGGACCTTAAAGATCATCCAGTTCAAACCCCCCTGCATGGACAGGGACATCTTCACTAGAACAGGTTACTCAGAGCCCCAGACAACCTGGCCTTCAACACTGCCAGCGATGGGGCAGCCACAACTGCCTTGGGCAACCTGTTCCAGCATCTCCTCACCCTCACAGGAAAGAATTTGTTCCTCATGTCCAACCTCAATCTCGTCTCTTCAAGTCTGGAACCCTCTCGCCTTGTCCTCTCACTACCACCTGTGTCAAAAGCCCTCCCCCAGGTTTCTTGTGTCCCCATTCAGAGATTGGAAAGCTGCTTGAAGGTCGCCTCCTCTTCTCCAGGCTGAACAACTGGCCCAAACTGGCTCAGCCTGTCCTCAGAGGGGAGGTGCTGCAGCCTTCTGGTCATTTGAGTTGCTCTCCTCTGGACAGGCTCCAGGAGCTCTATGTCCTTCTTATGTTGGGGACTCCAAAATTGGACTCAGTACTGCAGGTGGGGTTTCACCAGTGCAGTGTAGAGAAGGAGAATCCCCTCCCTTGACCAGCTGTCCCTGCTTCTTTTGCTGCAGCCGAGGACACAGTTGGCTCTCTGGGCTGCCCGCACGCACTGACAGCTCCTGGGGACCTTCTGCTTCACCCCCACCCCCAAGTCCTTCTCCTCAGGGCTGTTCTCAGTCCTTTCTCCTCCCAATCTGTATTGATGCCTGGGATTGCCTCGACCCAGGAGCACACCCTGTACTTGACACTTGTTGAACTCCATGCAGTTTGCAGAGCCCACTTCTGGAGCCTGGCATTGCTGCTTGTGGAAAAGCCTCAGTAGCGACCATCAGTTCCACATGCTCAAAATAAACAAAGAGATTTTTCTAATAAATCCAGAATGGGATGGAGAAACCAGACTTTTATATAAAAACAAAAATTTGTAGTAATTCTAATTAGTTTTATCTGGGGATGAGGGAGCGTTGAACACCAAGCAAGCTAAAGCACCAAACATCACGTTGCTCCAATTACATTCTCTGCCCTTGGGAGTCAGGGAGATGAGTTCATTGACACGTGGGATAGCAGGGATTAATGAATTTGTAGCATCAGCCTGTCTCTATCTGAGGGAAGTGTGGTTCAGGTGTAATTATCTAGGATCATTCCTTGCAGTGTACTGGTTTAGCAGAGATCATACAGCCTCCGTAACATGAGCTCTCACCACAGCCCATGGCTAGTAACATCTCTGCAGAAAAGCAGCTGTGAAGCGGTTGGCATAATAAATGAGATTTATGCAGGATGTGAGAATTAAAGAGAACCTAGCAAACGTCAAAGATAAACCCGAGTCAGTGTTTTCTCCTAGGAGGAGGGTCATGCAACAACGTCAGGCTCCCAGTGATGCCATCACTTGGCTACCTCACTGCATTATTTCCTGTCCTAAGAGACGTGGTGAGACGTCACTGAAAACAGACTCTGGAGCCTTGAAGTAGATAATTTATTCATAATTTTGGAGAAGCCCCTGAAGAAAACAAGATTAGTAATTTCTCAAGTTTTAGCGAGTGAGTGAATTCTTGCCCCTAAATGAATAGAGAGGATGATACATACGTGTTTGTTTCTGAGATTGTGATACCCTCTGCTGGCAAATACGTGCATATAGAAAGGAAGTGGCTTTACAATCGGAGCTGAAACATCCCCCTTAATAAAACAGGTTTTCTTCTATCAAGGAGGATTACACAAAACTGGGAGGAGTGGCCAACACCCCAGCAGGTTGTGCTGCCATTCAGCGGGACCTGGACAGGCTGCAGAGCTGGGTGGGGAGAATGAACTATAACAAGGGCAGTGTAGAGTCAGGCATCTGGGCAAGAACAACCCCTGGGACCAGTATAGGATGGGGACTGACCTGTTGGAGAGCAGCGTAGGAGAAAGGGACCTGGGTGTCCTGGTGGCCAGCAGGACGGTCAGGAGCCAGCAATTGGCCCTTGTGGCCAAGAAGGCCGGTGGCATCCTGGGGTGGATCAGAAGACGAGTGGTTAGTAGGTAGAGAGAGCTCCTCCACCTGGTCTGCTCTGCCCTGCTGAGACCACATCTGGAATGTTGCATCCAATTCTGGGCCCCTCAGTTCCAGAAGGACACAGAGCTGCCAGAGAGAGTCCAGCACAGAGCCACAAAGATGACGGAGTGGAGCATCTTCCTGATGAGGAAAGGCTGAGGAAGCTGTGTTTCTTGAGCTTGGAAAACAGGAGCCTGAGAGATGGCTCCATGAATGTTGATAAATATGGGACAGGCATCAGGAGGGTGGAGCCAGGCTCTGCTCAGTGTCATCCAATGATAGGACAAGGGGCAATGGGTGTGAGGAAGTTCCTCATCAATCTAAGAAGAAACTTCTTATTGGTGAGGGTGCCAGAGCCCTGGAAGGGGCTGCCCAGGGGGGTTGTGGAGTCTCCTTCTCTGGAGAGATTTAAAACACACCTGTCGATATTTCTGTGTGACTGGATCTAGGGGGTCGTACTGTGACAGGGGAATTGGGACTGGATGATCTTTCAAGGTCCCTTCTAATCCCTAATGTTCAGTGATTCTGCAATTCCTCTTACAAATGCAGCACTGACAGCACAGAAGTGTTTCACAGTAACCTACCAATTTGGACAAAGTTTTCGTGGACACCCGCCCCCCACCCCATTTTTCCTGGAAGGGTTAAAATGCCTTTGAAGTAAAACATTTTACCATTCCAGGGAAACCCTGTGCTTTTGTTTCTGGATGCAGGCAGTACTTCGTTAGCTACACAGTATTCGTGTTTTATACCTGGCAACAGAGGCAGGTGATAACCTTCTTCTATAAACCTGTACAGCAATATTTTATTGATCATCATTCATGTACTTACCAAAGGCATTTGGCAGTGAGGCTGCCTTGATTTAATAGTTCCCTGAATTTCTGATTCTTTTTCTTTCCATCTTTGTTTTCCTAACTTTTCCATCTTCTAACAGAAAAACTTTGAAAGGTTTGGAATGGGCTGGCGAGGGCTGTAAGCCCAGAAGCAAACATGCTTGTGCCATATCAAAGTCCCACCACTTTGAAAGCTTCTTGAAAGGGAAGGAATTGATTCCAGATTCACAGGATGTGGCAAGCTGTGTTTAAAGAAAGTGTGTGCATTTATTATTTCAAGTCATTTCAATTACAATGGGTTTGATTCCTTCCAACCCCCCAGTGTCACTTGATAATTTTATAACAGGAGTCGTCTCCTCATTGTGGAATTAGGTCCTTGTCTCTCTTTGGGTTTTTCACTTCTCTGACCTTTGCCACCAGGCTTCACCGCTTATACATGAGCTGACAAATCCTTGGGAGGGTTGCGTGGCAGTGGTCTTAAAAATTCACAGAATCATAGAATGCTCACAGTGGAAGTGACCTCTTATATCACCGAGTCCAACCAGACCCACAACAACAAAAACCTTAATACTTGATTGGTCGACAAACACAAACTAACCCCCTCCAAGCCTGCCACTATCACAGCTCCTGAAGCACCATGTCTACAGGTTTCTTAAACACCTCCAGGGATGGTGACACAACCACCCTCCTGGAAAGGCTGTTCCAGTACCCAACCACTCTTTCTGTAAAGAATTTCTTCCTAATACCTAATGCAAACCTCCCCTGCCTCAACTTCAGACCATTTCCCCTGGTTCTGTCAGTTGTTACTAAGGAGAAGAGGCCAAAACTCACCTCTCGATAACCTCCTTTCAGGTAGTTGAAGAGGGCAATAAGGTCCCCTCTAACCCTAACCCTAACTCTTCTCCAAACTAAACCTGCCCAGCTCCCTCAGCCTCTCCTCATACAACTGGTTCTCTAAACTCCTCATGAGCTGGGTAGCTCTGCTCTGGACACCTTCCAGCATCTCAATGTCTTTCCTGTAATGAGAGTCCCAGAACTGAACCCAGTACTAAAGGGGAGGCCTCACAAGGACCGAATACAAGAACACCATAACTTCCCTTCTGCTGACCACACTCTGTTCCTGATCCATGCCAGGGTCCTGTTGACCTTCTTGGCCGCCTGGGCACCCTGGTGGCTGATATGAAGCTGACTGTCTACCAGCACCCCCAGGTCCTTTTCTGCTGGGCAGCCTTTGAGCCCCTCATCCCCAAACCTATAGCGTTGCCTGAGGTCGGTGATTCCTTCCTGGATGCTCTCGCTCAGGTTTTCACAGCCACTTTGAGGGGTTTTGCTTGCTTCTTGATTGTTTGATATCTCCAAGATGTTAACTGAGCATGGGAAATTAAGCCAAGACCTTATGAATGTACAATGTACTTTGGTTCCTTTGGTTGATACCAAGCAAGTCCATCAAGCTCTGGGCAGTAACCAGAGTAGCAACAATCCAGGTATTCAGTGGAGGAGGGTGACATTTAATTGATTTCAATGCTCTGTACATATTTGATATCCTGCTTAGGATTTTTCCCTTGTGGGACTGTGTGCTGCAAACCAAGGGGACAACCTAGAGTAACCACCCATTCACCATTCCTGCCTCAAATGCTGAGTTCTTTGGCTCCTAGAATGAGCCTTCTGATTTCATTTAAGACTTTAAAAAGTTGTTCTTGAATGGAGTTCTTAGGGGGCACCAGCTCCAGCGTGGGTGGGCGCATTCATTAGTGGTATGGAAGGATATTTCACTGTACAGCTCTTCAGAAGGCGCTGAGCCGAGAGACCACCAACATGATTTCATGCTGAGGAATTTCCAGCCGTCTGACCAGAGGACTCGGCTTGTCTGGTTTGGATTTAGATCAAGAGGCCAAATATAAAAAGCGCATTTAAATCATTAACTCACATGTGATTAAATGCCCTTTACCCTTTTCGGTAGCTCCATCACACTTTGTGGTTAAGCGCTGTGAGGTGTGAAATGTCTCTCTTTGTGTGCTGGGGGTGTGTGTACACAGTGGATCCGCACAAACACATGCATACGGAGGGCTGGAATTAACGCCCACCTACATCAGTCTTACGCTACAGTGTTCCTCCCGCTAAGAAGAGATCCAGACCCGTCGTGTAGGTACATGCTCAGGCTGTGTGGTGGGCTCTGATCCTTTGTAGAAGCCGTTAAATTCCTCCTTAAATAAACCAGTTCACTCCAGAAACTTGCAGAGAGTATTTTCAGTGATGGCAGCTCTGTGGTTGGGACCTTTCGTGGCACCTGAGCTAGGTATGTGGCTGGGAGAGGAGCTTCTTGATGCTGTGGGGCAGCCTGTGCCATCCTGACAAATGTGGTCTGGTGGTCTCCAGGAGCAGGAGAAACATCTGTCTTCAAAGCATCTGTCCTTAGAGCATCTCCATGCTTGGTGGGAAAGAGCTGGGGGTCACTTCTTTTTCTTCCAGCCTGGCTTTTCACATCCAGAAGGGTCAGATTGTGAGTGTAAAGGTGATCTGGCTTGTGCTGAGGCTTTAATCCTGGCTCCAGAGGCTGAGGACACACCACAGTTTGTTCTGTACCATCACCATGTTAAGCTTTGTCTCTTCTGCAACCAGGGAGGGCTAGAAAGAGCTTCTAAAATCATTTTAGAGGAGAGGACTTGCTTTGTGATGGGACATACAATGGTGTCAGATCTTGAACTTGGGCATTTTTGAAGCCCAAAAAAGCTATTTCAGAGCATTTTAAACACATTTTTATGGCTCCCTCAAAGCCGAATACTGTCGGGCTCACGGTAGCTCAAGTGCCTGGCGGCTTTACAAACCCAGTCCTAATAGAAAAAATACCCAGTCTTGAAAACATCTGTAAAATAGCTTTTCTGCAACATTTGTGGCACATAAAGTACCAAAAGACATGGCGGTGAGCGTGATGTAAAGCTTTTATTGCTGTTCATTTGGGATGACCCGTATAACTCACTCCTGATGGGGTGGATCGGAATGGGGGTGGTTAGTAGATGGAGAGAGGTTCTCCTGCCCTTCTACTCTGCCCTGATGAGACCACATCTGGAGTATTAAGTCCAGTTCTGGGCCCCTCTGTTCCAGAAGGACACAGAACTGCTGGAGAGAGTCCAGCGCAGAGCCACAAAGGTGATGGAGTAAAGCGTCTCCCTGAGGAGGAAAGGCTGAGGGAGCTGGGTCTCTTGAGCTTGGAAAACAGGAGCCTGAGAGGTGACCCCATGAATGTTGATCAATATGTGAAGGGTGAGTGTCAGGAGGATGGAGCCAGGCTCTGCTCGGGGGCACCCAATGATAGGACAAGGGGCAGTGAGTGTGAGCTGGAACAGAGGAAGTTCCACACCAATGTGAGAAGGAACTTACTCCTGGTGAGGGTGACAGAGCCCTGGAAGGGGCTGCCCAGGGTGTTTGTGGAGTCTCCTTCTCTGGAGGTGTTTAAAACCTGCTTGGCCATGTTCCTGTGTGACTGGATCTAGGTGATCCTGCTGTGTCAGGGGGATTGGACTGGATGATCTTTCGAGGTCCTTTCCAATCCCTAATGTTTGGTGTGATTCTGTGTGGGTGATATTTTAATAAAACTGCTCTTCTCTCTGTCTCTTTATAAAAACACACATCTAAAAGTCACCAAACCAGTGGTGATAGCTGCCTCTTCACTGGGTGAAGCAGTTCCACAAGCTGCGTTTGTCATCTGCTTTGCACCCAGTAGTAATTGAAGACCATTTCTTAAATGCTCAGGAGCAGCAGTTTGCAAAATAAATTTGCACAGGAAAGAACTCTTGGAACATTTTCCTCAAAATCCTGCTGGCTGGAGGCCCAGAGCATCAATATTCTGTCTGGTACCATTGACAGGTTTAAGGTCCAATAGCTTCAGAGCTGCCAAAACTCACTGCTGAGATTTGATGCCATTGGAAGGAAAAGATTTCTGTTTTCTAAAGTGATCATGAATCAGCATCTTCATCTCAGAAATATGTTCCTTACTAGGGAGTGTTCGTGGACTTTCCTTTGTGAGTTTTCCTTCTTCTAATGGGTTTTCCCTTCTTCTCGCTAATGAAGTTACAAAGGAAATATGGAAAATACTGTATGAGAACAATACAGAACTAAAACTCTGTGTAAGTCCAGATGTGATCAGACCTCTTGCCCTCTGAGGCAGGGAATTGGTGCCTCTGATTAGCAGGCCTAGATGCAGCCCTTCTGGGAACAGTGAAGATTTACAATTGCTGTACTAGCAGATGTAGCTTTCTGATACAGTTGTGCTGAAGCAGCTTTGAGGCTGAATCATAGGGAGGGAGAGAAAATAAAACAAAGAATATCTGTATATTTATGTAAGTTCAAGGCACAGACTATGCAAAACCCTCAAAAACCAGTTACCAGTATGTGCTGAAGTCACACAATCACAGAACATTAGGGATTGGAAGGGACCCTGAAAGATCATCCAGTCCAATTCCCTTGCCACAGCAGGATCACCTAGATCCAGTCACACAGAAACATGGCCAGGTGGCTTTAAACGTCTCCAGAGAAGGAGACTCCACAACCTCTCTGGGCAGCCCCTTCCACTGCTCTGTCACCCTTGTTGGGAAGAAGTTCCTTTTCATATTGATGTAGAACCTACTCCGTTCCAGCTCACACTCATTGCCCCTTGTCCTATCATTAGACAATGCTGAGCAGAGCCTGGCTCCATCCTCCTGACACCTACCCTTTCCATATTGATCAACATTCATGGAGTCACCCCTCAGGCTCCTTTTTTCCAAGCTCAACAGACCCAGCTCCCTCAGCCTTTCCTCAGCAGGGAGATGCTCCACTCCGTTCATCAACTTGGTGGCTCTGTGCTGGACTCTCTCCAGCAGCTCTGGAACTGATTGGCCCAGAACTGGACCATAGATTCCAGCTGTGGTCTCATCAGGGCAGAGCAGAGGAGGAGGAGAACCTCTCTCCATCTACTAACCATCCTGCTTCTGATCCACCCCAGGATGAAGGTTCCTGATATCCTCAAATGAAGGCATGTTCTTAAGCCTCTGCTGAACCAGGTCCTATGTGGAAGGCCTACCCTAAACCCCTTTCAATGGGAACAGTAGTTGGCAGATGCTCATCCTTTAAGAGGGAATTATTTCCCCTGTGTGTTTGAATATTCCTCCAAGTGCTGTTGGCTTCACTGGGATGCTTTGTTCTGTTTCCCAGCCCAGCTCCCATGCTCACACACAGGAGCAGTAGCACAGCTGGAAGTGGATGAGAGCAATCTGGCGGCGGCAGTCCTGGGAGGAATTAAGCGCCTCACTGCTGGAATGGGAGGCCTAAATTACATTATTATTTAGAATTTAGTTTTAACTTCATTGCTCCATGGGTTTCGCCCTGCTGGTGGGTTAACTCCCCTCATGGCAGTATTCTTGGAGCATGTCAAGTATGTTCCCCACAGCCAGGAGTGAGATGAAGTTATGGCCTCACCCAGCTGCTCTCACAGTCCCAAGAGGATTGTCCACAGCCTTCTATTTAGCAAATTTAGTGCAAACTATCACATGATGGAGAACCCAGTGAGTGGCTCCTGGAAGTTGGTTTGCAAAACTGTTGATGACTTCAAAGGGAGAAGGATTGGCCCAGAATCTGGTGGGGTTGGGTTTTTTTTCCAAAACAGATTTTTTTCGTTTCAGACATGCAAATGTTCTTCATAAAATAGCAGGGGAGAAAAGAATGAGACCTAAATGGAAATCAGTGCTGTTAATTTTCTTCATTAGGTCAGATCTTAAATAGTTGACTTTTGGCTTGAAAACAGTCTTGGGAATAAGGTGACTAAATCGGAACTGGAGACATAATTCTTGTCCCAGAAATGTAATGAACTATAACAAGGGCAGTGTAGAGTCTGGCATCTGGGCAAGAACAACCTCAGGGACCAGTATGGGGTGGGGACTGACCTGCCAGAGAGCAGTGGAGGACAAAGGGACCTGGGGGTCCTGGTAGCCAGCAGGACGGTCAGGAGCCAGCAATGGGCCCTAGTGGCCAAGGAAGTCAATGGCATCCTGGGGTGGATCAGAAGACAAGTGGTTAGTAGATGGAGAGATGTTCTTCTCTCCCTCTACTCTGCCCTGGAGAGACCACATCTGGAATCTTGTGTCCAGTTCTGGGCCCCTCAGTTCCAGAAGGACATAGAGCTGCTGGACAGAGCCCAGCACAGAGCCATGAAGATGAGGAAGGGAGTGGAGCATCTGCCTGAGGAGGAAAGGCTGAGGGAGCTGTGTCTCGAGCTTGGAAAACAGGAGCCTGAGGGGTGACCCCAAGAATGTTGATCAAGATGTGAAGTGGGAGTGTCAGGAGGATGGAGCCAGGCTCTGCTCAGTGGCACCCAATGATAGGAGAAGGGGCACCGGGTATTAGATGGAAGTTCCACATCAGTGTGAGAAGGAACTTTTTCATTGTGAGGGTCACAGAGCCCTGGAATGGGCTGCTCAGGAGGGTTGTGGAGTCTCCTTCTCTGGAGATGTTTAAAACCCACCTGGCCATGTTCCTGTGTGGTTTGTTTTCCAGCATTAATTGTTCCCCTTTCACATATTGTTGGAATTTCCAGTGCTTTTTTGAACTGGAGACACCAGGACTGGGAAAAAAACATCTTTGATACTTGCTGCAACAGGTCAGTTGTAACAGAGGGAATAAGGACCTCCCTACTAATCTTTGAAATATTTTCATACATCTAGACATAATTCATTGAATCTTAGAATCATAGAATGTTCTAGGCTGGAAGGGACCTTTAGACGTCATCTAGTCCAGCCTCCCTACACAGGGACAACTCTGCCTAGGTCAGGTTTTTCAGAGCCTGACCTTAAATGACACCAGGGATGGGGCCCCCACCACCTCCATCAACCATCCTCACACTGAAGAACTTTGTTCTGCTATCTATCCTAAATCTCTCCTTTCCCAGCTTGAACTCCCTGCTCCTTGTCCTGTCTGTACAAACCCTCTTGAAAAGACCTTCCCCTGCCTTCATGGAGGCCCCCTTCAGGTACTGGAAGGTCAAAAGAAGGCTCTCCCAGAGCCTTCTTTTCTCCAGACTGAACAGCCCCAACTCTCTCAGCCTGTCCTCATATGAGAGGTACTCCACTCCCTTGATCATTTTAGTGGACCATTTCTATCTCTTTGCTTCTGCCCCTTCCAGAGTGGTTAAGTAGAGGCGCAGTCACCATGATCCCGAAGTCATTTCATGGGCATTGAATCAAAAAAATCTCAAAAGCAGATAAATAATGGAAAAGAAGGAAGTCACTGCTAAATCTCAGCATCTCAGGGGCTTTTTGTGTCTCAGTAGCAACTCTTGAACACAAAGGGCAGAAAATAATGGAAACATTGAAGTATTTTGATGATTTGAGACTGAGTTTTGTAAGTGAACAGAGACCTTTGGGCACTCAATAAGCTCTAAAAAGTCCTAAGCTGCTCTCCTGTAGAGGAACAATCTTCTTCACTTAAATATTACAACACAAGGGGTCCCCACTGCACTGTTGCTGAAGCCCAGTTGCACTCTACTTGATGCTGACTCTACTTTTACTACAGCAGCATGTCGTTAGATTTTCTTTGTTAGTCCCACAGTCATCTTCTCTGCTTTTTAGTAAACCAGAAACTAACACTCTGAGTAACCACACAGCATCCTAAACAATCAAGTACCTGGGTGATAGTCTCGTCCTGCAGATCTGTGATTCTGTAATCTGCAGGGCTTCCTGGGTTTTGTTTTCTTTTTCAGGTTTCTGATGCAAATCAGCTGCTGTTTGTCTGCGGTTGGTTTGGGGACACCTGCACGAGAGCAGCAGCGCTGGGGTCAGGATTAGCCCCTCGGGAACATGCTCTAGAGATGCTGCTTGTCACTTAGGTGCTGTTACAGAGTGACAATGATTTGTGAAATGCAAGTTGGGTTCTGTGCCTCCTGGGGCACTTGTAGGGCTAGTAGTTTTACATTCAGTCACTTCCTGCCCTCAGGGTTGCTTGGACTCCAAAAAGACTTGGAAACAAATCCTTCTTTGGTGTCATTTGAACACCTGGGCTTTATTCTTTAAAAAACCCCAGCATTCGAGGGGGGTCCACTTGTCTTCTTCGTGATAACACTGGAAGTGTTCAGTATATTTCTATATCCACTGCAAAACTGAGGAAGAAAAAGGAAGAAAACTGAGATTTCAATCTAAAACTAGAAACAAGTCACCAGAAAGTTTTGCTGCCATTCAGCGGGACCTGGACAGGCTGCAGAGCTTGGCAGGGAGACACTGAATGAAATATAACAAGGGCAGTGTAGAGTCTGGCATCTGGGCAAGAACAACCCCTGGGACCAGTATAGGATGGGGACTGACCTGTTGGAGAGCAGCGTAGGAGAAAGGGACCTGGGTGTCCTGGTGGCCAGCAGGACGGTCAGGAGCCAGCAATTGGCCCTTGTGGCCAAGAAGGCCGGTGGCATCCTGGGGTGGATCAGAAGACGAGTGGTTAGTAGGTAGAGAGAGCTCCTCCACCTGGTCTGCTCTGCCCTGCTGAGACCACATCTGGAATGTTGCATCCAATTCTGGGCCCCTCAGTTCCAGAAGGACACAGAGCTGCCAGAGAGAGTCCAGCACAGAGCCACAAAGATGACGGAGTGGAGCATCTTCCTGATGAGGAAAGGCTGAGGAAGCTGTGTTTCTTGAGCTTGGAAAACAGGAGCCTGAGAGATGGCTCCATGAATGTTGATAAATATGGAACAGGCAGGTGTCAGGAGGGTGGAGCCAGGCTCTGCTCAGTGTCATCCAATGATAGGACAAGGGGAAATGGGTGTGAGCTGGAACAGAGGAGGTTCCTCATCAATCTAAGAAGGAATTTCTTCATGGTGGGGGTGACAGAGCCCTGGAAGGGGCTGCCCAGGGGGTTGTGGAGTCTCCTTCTCTGGAGACATTTAAAACCTGCCTGGCCATGTTCCTGTGCGTCTGGATTGAGGGGATCCTGCTGTGGTGGGGGTATTAGACTGGATGATCTTTCAAAGTTCCTTCCAATCCCTCATGTTCTGTGATGCTGTGATTTGTACAGTGGAGTGATTGAAATGCAGATTTCAAGCAGGAGTTGCTCACCTACACACTGATCTGACTGACGCCTTGTTTGCTCTTTATTTTTAGTCCCCAGCTACTCAAGGAGGAATGAATTGGTTTATATTTTTTTATCGTTCTTTCTTGCGCTAGGAAATACTGCTTTGCTAGGCTCAGAGTGGGTGGAAATATTTATCTGCTTCTCTGTCTCAGTCTGCGAGTCATTCAGGGTCTGACAGCCAATTTCCTTCTTTCTCTAGCCAGAAAACCTTATCCACCTCATCTATTCAGAATGAAATCCCAAAGAAGAAAGCCAAGTTTGAGGCCATCTCTGCCAATGGCGACAGGTGAGCCCATCACCTGGGGAAGTCGGGGGTGGGCAGTTGTTTGGTTGGTTTGTATGAGACAGATGTCTGCGAATAGGAAGAAACTTTTATGTTAGAGTAGAGATCTCAGGCTGTGAAACCTTGAGGGGCCGCGATAGCAGCTTTTGGACCCTGACAGGCCCGTGCTACTTGGCGTTTAGAGGTTTATAAGGAATTCCCTGTGCCTGTTCCCTGTGCCTGCTAGAGAAACTGCTAGTTGGCAGAGCTCCTCACCCATTCCAAAACCTACAGCTGGGTCAGCTTTGCCCTCTCTCTGAAGTTACAGGGACAGGGGGGCCATAGAGTTGAAGAAGTCTATGGGTTTTGTGCTTTTGGGGCTGTCAGACTGCTCTGCCTCAGAGCAGAGGATCAAGACCAGCCTCCCATTTCCCTTCTTGACTCCTGGGGTAGGCAGAAGCAATCCATTAGCTTGGCTCAAAAGCGTCTGATGCCATCCTACTGCCACAGTCTGTGCTGGGTTGTGTTGGTGTCCACTGTGTGCAGCAGGACGGCAGTCGCTAGCAGAAACAGGAGATTGAGATGGTTTATTAGTTTTTACAGTCTTATACATGCACATTTTCATTCCTGCCTTTCCTCTCTGATTCTCAGCGTTCCTTCCTCTCCCAAGATGCTTTGTCCCCCTACCCAGAGTGCCCCGTCCACCTTCGCGCCGTGGGCCGCTTCCCAACAGAATCTCGGTGCCCACCATTGTCCTGTTTCTCAAGGCACTGACATCCTGAAGTGAGATCACCTCTTGTTTTCTCCCCTCTTGCCCTCCTTCCCTGGGAACTGCCTCATACATGGAACCTCTCCGTCTCCATGGATCTCTTTCCAAACAGCAGTGAATTGGGAGCATGGAGCACAGCATAGGATCCTTAGTGCTGAACGGTCTGTTAGAGCCACTGGTAATTAATCGCTCCCTACCTGCCCTGAACATCTTCTCTTCAAGGTCACAGATCCCAGCTCGCCTGTAGATGCTCTTGACACCCTGTCCATGTTAACACGAACTTCAGTAAGGGCGGTGCTCTCCACATTATGCTCTGCACAACCATTTATCATCTGAGCAGTGCTCTCAGTTAAAAGCTGGAAAAAAAATTGAAGGATTAAGCATAGCTTGGGGTGGCCAGAGAATTTATCCCACTGCCTTCAGTGCTAGTGGAGCTAGAGGAGAAACTGGAGACAGGTCCCTGGTAGAACGGGTGCAGCCCATCAGTCTTGCTGCAGCTTTCCCTGTAGAGAGGCTCCTACTCACCCACTGGGGCTGCTCTCCGGGCGATAGGGCAGGATCTATTTTTAGCTGCTCTCTAAAGCCTGGGCTGAGACCTAACAACTCGGTGTAAATATGAAAATATCCCAGAAGCAGCAGGTCTCGTGCTCTGGCACTAGTTCAGTTGCACACCAGAAGCAGAGAGTAGAGGGATCATATCTTAGAGGAACCAAGCAGCTTCATTTTGCTGTCAGGTCAGATGTTGGCAGCCTGGCTCCTGCCAAGGCTGTGGTTCCTTGCTTCCAGGGTTTTTGATGAATCACAGTAACAAACTGTGCAATTTTAGCAAGGTCTGATTAGCTCCAGCACTGTGAAGAGTGCTGGAAGCTAAATGGCAGCTTAAAGTATGGGAGGCTAAGCGGTAGCTGCCTTAAACAGCCACGTGGCTGCCTTTCTTGAGTGGAATAATAATGCTGGTGAATCAAGTGTGGGTTTGGAGTTGCTAGGGGGGTGGGGAGGTTCTTCTGAGGATCAGCTCACAAAATCCCTCCCCTCTTGCACCAATTTCCCCCTATGCAGAGTCAGCCTGGAGTCTGGGTCTGCTGCTGCACAGGGAGGGTTTCAGCAGCAGTGTGGGGTGATGCACAAGCAGCAGCTCTTCACTGCTGAGCTCAGCCACAGCATCTTGGCTCAGCCAAGCTGCTGATGGGCAAAATCTGGGCATTTTGAGCTCAGTTGACTTTCCAACACCCCCAGCAGGGTCCAGCTTATCTGAAATTGTTGTTCCTGTTTGGATAGAGAAAGAATTCTTTTATGGTGTCTCACTGAATTCCCTCTGTCTGCCTTTCTTGCTGTATTTTGGAGTGGCTGTGGCTCCCAGCAGCTGTGATAAGGGGACTGAGCCATTTCCAGGGGCCGTTTCCTGGGTGGTGTGCAGTGGTTTGTTCTAGGGGAGCTTTATGAGGATCTACCAGCACTGGGCTGCCTTCACGCACAGGATCACCCTGACTTCACCTCCAGCCTGTGGTGCTGCTGGGGCAGCACTCAGTGACCCCATCCTCTTGTGCAAACACTGCCAGGAGGGCTTTCACTGGACAGACTCTGCTGGTGACCTCAGACACCAGGCTAAATTGGTCTTTTAGCACCAGGCAGTGCTCAGGCTGCTGGCTGAGGGGGAGGGCAGTGGCACCCGAGGACATTGAGCAGCAAAAGTTCATTTAGTAAAATAATAATTTGCATGGAAAAGCCCTGGCGTAGGAGTCTTAAACACAGGGACAGGCTAAGCTGTGCCTGCTTTGGGTGGAGGCAGAGCGAGCCTAAAGTTCAGGTGCTGGTTCTTACTGGTCTGGATGGATTTTTGCAGCCTGGGGATACTTTTTGTCTGAGGTGAAATTTGGGTGCTGGTCGGGTCAGCCAGGTCTGTGCCTCTTTATGCTGACCTGACTTAAAGAGCAAAATCTTTAAGCTTGGGGTTGGTTTTGCATTTTCCAGGGGTGGAGTTGAAGGCAGGCAGTCATTCTGGTTTCTTTTCTGCTCAAGAGAGAGGCCAATGGCTCTGAAAAAGCTTTTCTCCCTCTCACCGACACCACAAGCAACAGGAGCTCATCAGTCTACTCTTACAGACTGCTCAAACACAAGTCTTGTCCCCCTGACCTATCCCAAGGGGCTGGGATGATGGAGATGCAGTTATTTGTAGGGGAAATGGCCTGTTTTGTTAGGGGTTGTTTTTCCAGTTGGTTAGTTTAGTTCTTACTGTGTTTGTTAAAGGACTGGAGTGAGTGGTGGTTGGCAGTTTTCCTTCTGATTTTGGAGACTCAGGGTAGTTAAAGACAGAATGACTTTTCAGTACTAATCTGTCAGTCTTTAAAAAAAAAATTGAGAGGAAAAAAGAAAGAAGAGAGGGGGAAATAAAGCTACTTCTTTAATTAGTACCGTGATAGATCTGAGGGAGTGTTTTGCAGTAGCTGGGCTTCTCTGGAGACGTTTAAAACCCACCTGGATATGTTCCTGTGCAACTGGATCTAGGTGATCCTGCTGTGGCAGGGGGATTGGACTAGATGATCTTTCGAGGTCCCTTGGAATCCCTTATGATTCTGTGATTCTTTGAAAGAAATCCCAGGATATCGAGGATAAGAGCACACTTCCTATTCCTGAACTCCACCAGACCGAGCATTGGTACATTTTCTTCTCTAAGAAATTATGTGAAAGC
>JAOXOE010027051.1:0-19584 GCA_028565055.1 Phoeniculus purpureus
GCCTCTCCACTGCCCAGTACAGGGGGACAATTATGTCCCTGGTCCTGCTGATCACATTATTGCTGATCCAAGCCAGGCTGCCACTGGCCTTTAGCACCACCTGGGCACCCTGCTGGCTCCTGTTCAGCTGGTTGTCAACCAGTACTGTCAGGTCCCTCTCTGCCAGGCTGCTCTCCATCCACTCATCCCACAGTCTGTAGCTGCAGGAGGTTATTGTGGCCAAAGTGTAGGACCCTGCACTTGGCCCTGTTAAACCTCATCCCATTGACCACAACCCATTAATAGTATACCACATCAGTGTTCCTTTATGCTCATAGAAGATATGGGGATAAGGCAATGAATTTCAGTCCCTTGAACTTCAATAGGTAATAGTTATGTGATTTTCTTTTCTTTTGTAGCATAATAACTGAAGAGGAGGTGATACCACCATCCTGAACCGATGAAGCAACACAAATTCTTTACAGATCAGCACATTTTGCTAAGAATTAGTCAATGTTAGCCTGAAATACTCAAAGTTCTTTTCAACACTCCAAACCACTGATTGGATCAATTAAGAGAAAAGGGAAGGAAAAGGTAACTTCCCTTTCATCCGAATGATTCGCTAATACCCTATTATCTAAAGACACAGTGCTGTCCCAAGGTAAAAGCATCTGCCAGGACAGGACTCAGGAATGTTCTGGCTCTACTTGAACTCTGGAGGACACAAGTCCCTGTGCAGTACATTTTCTTCACTAGCTGCCAAGAAAGCCAAGCTGACGGAAAACGGTCGTCTGCTGTCATATTCTTGATTTGTTGCTCTCATCCCACAGGGATGTGGGAAAAAAATAAAAGAAAAAAAGAAGACACTTGAAAGGAACGCTAGAACTAAAAGGAATATACTCGAGAATTGAATTCAATCTGTCTTAGATCATCTGCCAAAAAAATGCCATGTTAACATTAAATCCTAATTATGATGGGGTTAACCTCTTCAATGAGAGTAATCAAATAGCCCGTTAAGTGTACTGTAAGGTGCAGCAGTCATGCACTGTGGTAGTGCAAATGGTATGCAGCATGAGTGTGCACATCTGATAACTTCAATATGTTTCGATATTTAAACTGAAAATACTGGTAAAAACTATGAAGACCTTCACAAGCTATTCAGTGGTTTGCCTAGCTAAATCCTCATTTAAATTTCATTTAGAATTAGTATTCTTTACGTTGGAAAAAGACCTTTAAGATCAGTGAGTCTAAACCTAACACTGCCAAATCTACCACTAAATCATGTCCTTAAGTGCTAGATCTACACATCCTTTAAATTCCTTTGGGGATGCTGATTCAAACAGTTCCCTGGGTGGCCTGTTCCAGTGCTTGACCACCCTTTCAGTGAACATCCTTCCTTGAGGCCATTCCCTCTAGTCCTACTACTTGCTACTTTGGAAAAGAGACACAGCTCTCTTCTCTTTATTCCCCCCAAAAATGGGAGGTCCCCAAAGTAAAAAAAAAAAACCCCAAACTCCCAAAAGAAAACAAAAAAACCAACCCCAAATCCTGGAAAACAGGCACTTCTCTGCTCAAATGTGTTCAGCGTGTGTGTTGGGTGCACTGAATACAACTTCCACTTGTACAAAACCACTAGTGAACCACTGGAAAGAGTGCCTCAGGCAAGTAAGTTTGTGGTTTTGTTTGGTTTTTAAAAACATCTGCAAAATATGAGACTAGCTGCATTTATTCTTCTAATGGGAATCCTCTTTAATAAATGCAGGATTACTAGAATGTAATTTGTGATTGTATTAACATGATTACACCACTCAGAATCCCAGTGGAGCCTCTAGAAATATTATTAGGGATGTCAGTAGAAAGGAGTGTATGGATTAAAAGGTTCTAAACTAATCATGCACTTATTAGTTATGGCCAAATTCCTTCTAAATCCCCGATGAGGGGGAAAACAAACCAAAACTAATTACTACAGTTGTGCACACAGGGGAAGGTGTCTGTACTAGAAAAAGTAGCATAAAATGGCTCTCATGCCTGTAATTACTTTTTCCATTATGCCATTTTGTATTATTACAGAAAAAAAATGTAGCACAGTAATATAAGGTGCTGATGGGCTACAGCAATATAAAATTATTACCGAGATGGCAGCTGCAGAGTACGATACCTTGTGAAATAATCCCTACAGTTACTAGAAATAGATTTATTAAATCCTTTGAGCAGTACAAGAGTTGAAAATAAGCAGATTCTGCAGCACTACAAGACTGATGATCTCAGAATTCTGTCTTTATACTGAAAAATGTCAGAAGGGCAAGTATTTCTGTCAGAATATGAAAAATGTTTACGTTATCATGGACATAAATGTTCAAAGGGAAAAGACTCTTTGCAGAGATCATGCTGATAATTCTCTGTATGGTGATCACAGAATTATTGAGGCTGGAAATGGCCTCCAACATCATCAAGTCCAGCTTATAATGTAATGTAGCTTTCACATCTACACAGAAGTTTGGCACCAAAGTCTAATCTTGTTTTTCATCAAAATTGTAACTGTAATAGGGATTAGCTTATAAAACCTTCTAAATTTTTCAGGAAGACTAGTCTTAAACCACAGAAATGACTCTTCCTTTTATTCTGTGTGGACTATGTTTGATATTAGGTAATTATTCCAGTCTAAGCTCAAGAAATTTCTGAAACGAGTCTTCTCAATACTTTTCCCTTTCTTCTTCACTATGAAACTATTGCAAAAAAGAGCAAATTCATCACAGAAGTAGTTCTGATCAGGACATTCTATAGCTTGATGGTTAACATCCTTCTCCAAGAACTGTGGATATAAAACCACCTAAGGAACTTCACTTTAGAGCTGGCTCTCATTTCCTTTATTTCAGGCTCAGGTCTGAGTTACTCCAGCAGATGAATGATGCTTTTAGGTGCCTCAGAAGAGAATCATTTAGATTATAGCTGCAGAGTTCAATTGGTTGGGCATGCAGTGCAACTGCTCTCACTCCTCCTTAGCATAGAATCATACGGATTTTCTACTTCCTGATTGCTCACAGTGTCTGAGTGTGAAAATGGAGACTTACTAGAGGAAGAACTATAGATGCTCCTCTGTCTTCCACTTCCAGCAACCAACCTCTTATGTAACTGTATGTCCCGGATGATAAGGAAAGTTATCTTTCAGAGAAGATGGTAATGGTGACCTCTTTTTATTCAGAATTGGTGATTAGAGTGTTTATTCTGCACATCACCATTTTGGACTCAATTCCGTGCCCCGGATTTCATTCAGCCTGCTGACTTCAGTCTAAAAGTAGTGTCTACTGAACACATCTGACTGGGGTTGTAACTTAAGTCTAGGCACTAGGTCTAATACCAGCAGTGACTGATCTTAGTGTGCAATTACTGAGTCAATTACTGGCAGGAATCGAAGCCACTAATGCTTGAAAAAAATAAATCAACAATATTAATTATAAAACACAGACCTCTCTTCTGTAAAGTCTATTGAGTTGAATGTTTTCACAGAACTTACAATAACTAGGCTGGAACTCCTGAAAACCTGGTAACTAAAGCTCTCTCTTGAATTCCACAGATAGCTTTTACACATCAATCTCTAAATTGCCATATGAAGCAAAGGAAAAGGGGTACCCCAAGAATGCAGACTTCATCTATGCAGAGGTAAAAGCTTGAAAGTAAATGGCTTTCAAAAAAAATCCATTTCATAGCTTACTCAGGACTCAATATATCAAGATAGGTCAAATAATATAGGTATTTTATAGACGTTGACTGATAATGGTTGTTTTAAGAGTGGATCACAGAATCACAGAACATTAGGGATTGGAAACATCATCCAGTCCAATCCCCCTGCCAAAGCAGGATCCCATAGATCAAGTCGCACAGGAACACATCCAGGCGTGTTTTAAACTTCTCCAATGAAGGAGACTCCACAGCCTCCCTGGACAGCCCGTTCCAGTGCTCCATCATCCTCACCATGAAGAAGTTTCTTCTCATATTTATGTGGAACCTTCTATGTTCCACCTTACTAGATGACAGGAAGAACTGCACTGCAGTAGTTTAAATCATCAGATTCCAAAACCTTCTGCACAATTGTAAGGAAATGCATTAAATTCTTTTAGAAATGTTGTACTGACTTCTCTGAAACTCATTATATCATGCTCCAACTTGAAAACCTGAAATTAATTGGGAATATAGTCTCTGCTTGCTCCAATGATGCTCAGTAGGGTATGTGTTAAAATTTTGGTAATACTACCAAGACAAGATCTCATGTTATTTTAGTTAATTAGATTTTTTTTTAGCTAATTAGTTTTGTCTACAACTTATTTCAGGATTAATGCTGCCACAGACAGCCTTTTGAAGACATTCATTAAAATAAGAACCTAGTAACATGAACCTCTCTATCTCAGCTCAACATTAAAATGTTGATACCCATGCAAATTCAACACTGAAATTTAGACAATTAACTAAAGCAAGAATATGTGTGTAGATACTAATTAAAGTATAAAAACTCCTTTCTTGCATGCCATGAACTGCATTAATTTTAAGCAGTGTTTCTAAATTGCAGTGAAGAAATGTCGAGTGTGGGATGTGCCACTTGGAAAGAGCAGAAATAACTTGGAAAAAAAGTAAACAATATAAAAATTCACGTTAAACACAAAGAATATTTTACCTGAAAGATCTTTTTTCATTTTCTGGTTTGTATTTTACTTTTTTACAAAAATATGCAAGATAAATATTGATACAGAAAATACAACAGTTTTGTTGTATGTTTAAAATTGATTCTAGTTTCTTTTTCCAAATACCACGAAGAAAAATACCTACTTCTCTTGATTTGCATAAACACTGGAATACATCACAGAATCACTCTGGTTGGAAAAGACCCTTGGGATCATCAAGTCCAACCATCAACCTTACACTACAAACTTCATCTTTAAACCATATCCCTCAATACCACATCTAAATAATCTTTAAATACATTCAGGGATGGTGACTCAGTCCCCTCCCTGTGCAGCCTGTTCCAGTGCTTGAGCACTCTTTCTGTGAAATACTGTTCCTAATGTCAAGTCACAGAATTACAGAACTTTAGGGATTGGAAGGGACCTCGAAAGATCATCCAGTCCAATCCCCCTGCCACAGCAGGATGCCCTAGATCGCACAGGAACATGGCCAGGCAGATTTTAAAATGTCTCTAGGGAAGGAGACTCCACAACCCCCATGGACAGCCCCTTCCAGTGCTCTGTCAGCCTCACTGGGAAGAAATTTCTTCTCACATGTATGTGGAAACTCCTATGTTCCAGCTGATGCTAGTTGCCCCTTGTCCTATCATTGGGTGCCACTGAGCAGAGCCTGGCTCCATCCACCTGATTCCTACCCTTTCCATATTTATCAACATTAATGTGGTCACTCTGTAGTCTCCTGTTTTCCAAGCTCAAGAGACCCAGCTCCCTCAGCCTTTCCTCATCAGGAAGATGTTCCACTCCATCATCTTTGTGGCTCTGCGCTGGACTCTCTCAAGGAGCTCTGTGTCCTTCTGGAACTGAGAATCCCAGAACTGGACACAATATTCCAGCTGTGGTCTCACCAAGGCAGTGTACAAGGGGAAGGAAAACCTCTCTTGATCTACTAACCACCTAACTCACTTCTGATCCACCCCAGGATGCCATTTGCCATCTTGGCCTCAAATTCATACCACAATGAGAGCAAGTCAATAGCGTAACTCTATTTCCAGAGCACACTGAACTCTACCCACAACTTCAATTTATGCCTTTGTGTTTATCTCCATCCTTGCACTCACCTTTCCCTACCCTTTCCAGATCCTTGCCTTACAAATCAAATCATTACTAAGTATTAAAACAACAATTCAAGAAATGGATTGCCTTTTTAAAGTCACCATGTACATTTTCAGATCATTTACTATTTCCAAGACAGAACTACTACAGGAAACACAGTGAAATGTTTCTCTTCTGTACATTACCTCTGTGTAAAGAAAGCCCTAGACTGTGCTAACACACGCTGTACGTGACAACGTGAGTCAAACAACCCTCTGCAGTATTCTCCAATGTTAACTTATTTTTTATTAACCTGCTTAGCCATCAAGGTACAAAATTAACTGCTTGCCGCTGGAGTTATTTCAAGCTTCTTTTACTTCCCCTGTCACGCATTAAAGAAACAAGTGTACAGAACTCTCAAGATGTGCTAAATAGCTTTATCCCATATATTTACTGTCCTTAAAGTTACCCATTGAGTCAGAACCATGGCAGAAGAGCTGCAATAAGAATCTTGTGAGAACAGGCCACAAAATAAACCGCAGGCAGCAACAGAAGCAATAGCTACAAGTAGTGTTAGATGGAAACGCTCTAGCCCATGATGTACTATCACATCCTGATTGCCCAGAGGTTTCCCAGTTGAGAACAGTATGTTGAACATGTATTTGAGAGGAGCTCACATCGGTAAAATACTGCTTCATAGTTAGGTGACCATGAGCTGCCAAGTAATCTGTACAGATAGCTGGGGAACAGCAGACATGATCTTGCCCTAAGGCTTATCAGAAAGGCAGAAGAGAGACACAGACAGAAAACTCACATTAGAACCAAACAGCATTTTGAATGCTTTAGAGATTGAGGGGCTGGAGTGGATCCAGAGGAACAACGAGGCGGGGGGAGGGACTGGAGGGAAGGTCTGATGAGGAGACGCTGAGGGAGCTGGGGGTGTTTAGCCTGGAGGAGACTTGGGGGGACCTTCTCCCTCTTTGCAACTGCCTGAAGGGAAGTTGCAGTCAGGTGGGAGTCGGGTTCTTCTCCCAGGCAACTAGGACAGGACAAGAGGGCAGGGTCTGAAGCTGCACCAGGGGAGGGTTAGGTTGGATGTGAGGAAGCCCTTCCTCATGAAAAGGGTGACCAGACACTGGGATGGACTGCCCAGGGCAGTGGTGGAGTCCCCATCCCTGGAGGTGTTGAAGGACAGACTAACTGTGGCACTTAGTGCCCTGGTCTGGCTGATTGTGGTGATGTTAGGTCCTGGGCTGGTCTGGATGATCTTAGAGGTCTTTTCCAGCCTCAGTATTTCTGTGATTCTTTCATTAATTCTTATTTTTCTATTAAGGAAAGATACTCCAGGCCAGTGTCAAAACCCAGTAAATTACTTGTACCAGTAGTAAATTTATTCCTTTTCTAATTACTCAATCACTTCAGGACACCTTAAACTCTGTTAGTTGTATAACTACTGTACTACTTCATAGAAGAAGTCCCCTAATTGTACTTGGAAGAAAACAGTCAGCAATGCAGGAGAGGAAACCATTCTAATACGTAGAATCAGCCTCCTTGCTCTAGTTTAAACAACTCCAGATGCTACTCATAATAATTGCTCTCTAGACCAGCTTCATTGCCCTTGCTTGGACATGCTCCAGCTTCTCAATGTTCTTCCTATACTGAGGGGGCCCAAAGCTGAACACAGTATTCGAGGTGTGGCAATTCAATTGCTGAGTACACAAAATAGATATAAAAAAATATTCCTAAGTATCCTAATTCCTAAAGAATTAGAGAAAAAATTGCTTACTCAGGCTCCTAACTTTGGTGACCAGGAGATATGGCTTGTCTTGCTAAGCAGCGACCTGGCGAGATTTCCCTGCTAGTTACTTATGAAATTAATTTGCACATGAGAGAGTCTACTGTACTTTTCCAGCACTGGTCTGTGTCCAACTGATATAATTAAGTCACATTTATCCATTTAGACTATGATTTGGCTTTAGGGTTTACCGCTGCTCCGAGAGTGAATTTTCATTTAGCTGTTAAAAGCCTTGCAGTTGAGCTGCAGGTCTGGTTTCCATTCTTGGTAGTTCCAGATTTCACAGATCTGTTTGATACATGTAAACTGTGAAATTTCACTGAGTCATCCTCAAAGCTGTTTCATACACATTTCCTCCAGAAATCTCTCATAAACAGATGTGTGTTAAATTGCTCAGTAGTAATGTTTTCTCTCTCTCGTACATAAAGACCTCAGGAAATTAGAAATAAAATGGAGAGGAGCAAAACTAATGTTTCTGAATTTCTGTTTCTGAAGTGACACTAGATTATTTCTAAAAAATGTCTTGAAGGGTCTTGGTTGTTGGGATTTTTTCAGTAATCACATTGCAATGCATCAATCATAAATATTAATTTCTTAGCATTTCCCCTGAAGGATTTTCTATTTAATTTCTTATTTTTCAGCCTCAGTCATGCCTATAGAGTTACAGAGGGTACAGTTGCCCACTCTGCACCAGCAATTTAAAACAGCATTGCTATCACTAACTTGCTAAAAATTAGCAATTTAGGGAACGATAAAATATTGCTGGAACTGGATTTTTTTTTTCATGCACTACTGATTATTGAGAACACCACAAACATGAGAAGAACTGAGTAAATAATTCCCCTCTTCACTACTGTGAATTAACCTCACCTCTTTTAAAAAGATTCTGTCTTCAACGTTTCCTCCTTCCCCAATTCTTCTTCCCATAATCTCAAAACTGTTGGGAAACAATGGGCAGCCAAAATACTTGTTCATTTTGAACACAGGCATGTGGGTGCTTTTTATAGGAGCCGTAGGGAGAAGGAAGCCATTCGCATCTGTTTGACTGCATCAAAACTTTCCTTCCATTCCTGGTAAAAGAAAATGGGAAAACTGCTTTGTGAGAATCCTAAAACCACATCAAAACATACTCATAAGCAAACATAAAAATAAAATCAGTAGCCAACGCCTTTCAGGAATTATTATTTCAGGTGAAATCAGAATGAAAAGCTGCACTGAAGCCGATTGACGCCTTAATGTCAATCCATTAGGTACAATGATGTTATGAAGAAGAACTTCTGAACACCTGCTTCTGAAACAGACATTTTTCTCATAGTACAATAATTTTCTTCATGCCTGCTAAATTCACTTGTTCATTTTACTTCCCTGAATACCAATAGTCCAGAATTACAGACAACAAGTAAGTACCAGGTATGTTCCACAAACCTGTAGCAACCAACGTGATTTCTAATCAATTTTTACGCACAGAAAAATCCCTAAGTCCTAAACATTAAAACACCAGGTTCTGTTTCTGTGACTGTGGTTGATTTGTGGTCATGATATATCCCTTTTAGTAACTGAAGTTTTGAAAGTATATAATGAAGAATTTGTTAAGCACCTAGATTTCAGGAAAGACGATGCACAGAGCTGCCAGAGAGCTTCAGCGTCATTTCCTTTGATTACGGGTTTTGCAGTGTGGGGTGTTTTGCTAATGAATTATAGCACTAGAAAAATTATTTCCAGTACTTTGCTGATCTGTGTCAAAGATGATCCGTAAGCTCTCTCTTCTGTATTTTAAATATCGGACACTATGGGAGAAGCTACATCCTCCGATGCACGATGCAGTATGTTGATGACAGTGACAAACTGGTACTCGTTCTGAGGAGCTGAGACAATGCTGCGCACTTAACTGAGGTAGAAAAATGCATTTCACACATCTCATCAGATCCATGTTCAAGTCTGCATGAAGACTAAATCGTGTGTCCTGAGGTTTTAAAAAGAATGGAATTGTATCTGGTTTTTAGAAAGTTAGATGGATTTTAGAGAAAAAATTAATTCAGCCTTCTGATTTGGAATGTAATTTAAAAAGGAAATACGCAAAAGCCCACTGATATTTATGCTCAGTCTTATTAAACCTGACAGAAGACATGTATCTACACTGTCTGTGGGGCCCTCATTATTGGCAGATCAAAGCAATCTGTAAAAAATACAGTAAAAAAAAACAAAGCAAGAGCATACTGACACTGTATTTTGCTTTATTATATTTTTGTTTCTTGCTATAGTGTAAAATCATAATCTCACAATACCACATTTGTTCTGGGTATCTTATCCCATCACTGTGCGATGTATTAAATTTTACATGTTTTAAGCACCATTTTACCAAGCTCATAAATGCTTTGAGGAAAGCAAAGACATGCAGATTGTTAAAAACAGAGATTTATTAAGATGCTTTCAGGAAGAGTTGAGCATGTTATTAAACTAATTAAGCAAAGCAGAGAAAGGTTGGATTCCACTGATAATGAAAGCAAATATAAAGAGAAGCTATAAAATCTAATTCCTGCAGTAGTATATAAATCATGAAAGGCTCACATGATGCAGTAACTAGAAATTGATTCTCTATTATGGTGATTAAAATATACTGACCAAACAGTCTCCATCCATTTCTAAAGGAAAGTCTGTCTTGTATAGACTTTAATTGATGCCATTATGTGGACACAGCAGGCACAAACACAAAAGACCCATTGCCCTGACTTTAATTGAACTGAAATCCTAGAATTAGTTCTTTGAGAATGTCATGTAGAATTCTGATGTGAAAGGGTTTCACAGGTTTCCAACCCTGGCTCACCTCTGAGTGCATGTGTTGACAATTAATTGCCTTGACAACCACTTTGGCAATTATTTGCTTCTGTGTCGATTAACACAAATACTAGCTGAATTATATACATTTTACAAACTGTTATGGACCTGCTCCTGTGGAAGAAATTACAGCACTTAGAGCTGTAGGGAAGAAAGAAACCTCTTCTTGACTAAAGAATGAAACGGAAGTCACTCGGATGCAGTATGCATCTTCTCATGTGGACATTCTCAGCCTTTAAAAAAGCAGAGTAAGCTTTACTTAGACCATGCTTAGTCTCCAGGTTAGAGTGATGTTCTCAACTGGAAGCTACTCTAACATGGGGTTTGTACATAGTTTAGTGCATTTATGTTCCTCTATCATTTTTTCCAGTGAATATAATAGAGTGGTGGCAAGTTACTATTATTTGGACTAGTAACTCTGAAGCTGTTCTGTTGACCCTTCTATCAGTGGCAGATTACTTCTCTGTTCTCTGCTGTAGAAAGTCCTTTAGCAGACACTTGAATGCAACTTTTTTTATGTATGCTACTTTTTCATCTTAACTATGTACTGAGTTAGTGCTTGTCTGTAGAATGCTGTTTGCTTATTACAAGTTGAAACGTTTTATTATTGGCTTTAATGCCTTGGGCAATTTGCTTCTTAAAAAACTCTGACAATTCTTTTCCATTCTACTCATTTTTATATGGCTTCTACTTTTGAATGGTATTTTTTAGCCACTGATGGCCTCTTCCAGGTTGCTATCTCATCATTCCGAGGAATTATTTCCTTCTTTATGCGATCTTTTCAAATTCTATTTTGTATGGCAATTTACATTTAGCCTAAGCATCTAATATTGTAGCCTTCTCTAAGCATGCAATGAATAACCGTTTTATTCTTCCAGGTGATCAGTTTAATTTCTTTCTAATGTACCTCTTCATCCTCAAAATTCAAAAGTAGATTTTTTTTCTGCCTTACCAGCTACAAGAAATCCATTTTATGTGAACTTTCTCTTTTTTTTTAATGTGAAAGCTTTATAGTCTAACACCTTGAACTGGGTGCTGGGCACTTTTCAGCATTAAATAAGGGGGTTTTTTTCTTGTGTGAGATTTCCAAGTAGTTGGTCTGATAGAAAAATGATTGATAATTTTTCTGACCTGTATAATGCCAGTCTACAGTTACTGCTTTGTTTTCAGTGTTGGCAGATTGTCTGATCTCATGTAGTGCTTCATGGTCCTTGTCCTAATCATCCACTAATGCTAGAGAAATCATGACATGTCCATCCATGGAACCAGATCAGACAGGTGCCATTGGAACAGTGGATTTAGTGTTCTGTTTCTGGCCTGTTTTAGATGCATTAGGTATATGTTTGTTTTCATTTTTATTACACCTAAAACTAGTTCTGTCCAGCTGACCAATCAATGGTGGCTCTAGGGATAAATTAACTACAGATGATTCAGAGCAAAAGTACTGACGTATCCTACTTGTGTTGCAGACACTCCAGCACCTGATATAGAGAAGAGCATAGTGAAGAATTAAAACACATTAGCTAAAAACTCAGATTGAAATATCTAATCTATCAAAAAGTAAACAGAAAAAATAGCATCATTCCATCTTCCTTTTTGTTTCAGACCTCCAAACTCTAGTATATAACTGGCAGTGGGTTATACCATTGTTTCTTTCCTTTCCCTTTGGTCAGCTACATAGCTTTAACAGCATTTTAACTTCCTTTTTATTTATTGAGATAGTTTTTCTTTTCAGTGAACTACTGCACATCATTGCTCTTATTTTGGGAATGCTGGTCAACTAAACTTTCTTTTGCTTGAGTAATTTTGCAACTACGGTTCTAATCTATGATAATCAAAGGAAAAACAGTCCCTAATTTCTAATTTCCTCTATCAAGAAAAGCTGAAAACTGTCTCAGCATCATGTCATTTGTAGTTACGTCTTCAGAGATGTTGTTCCATAAATCAAGTTTGTGATATGTAAACATAGTCAGTGAGTGAACAACTGTCATGTTTACCATCTGTGCTAAACCCATCAATACCCGTCTTTAAGAAAACAAAATCATCTCCTCTCTAAAGCAATTTTACCATGTTCCTTCCCTGAAATAGTTATCTGAAAAAAACACCAAACAATAAAAGAAACAGACAGTATTTTTATAGAGAATTGGGGTTTCTTTCTTTGTTGGGATTTTTATGAAGCTGTAGGTTGGTTGGAAGGGTTTTTTGATTGATTTTGGATGGGGTTCTTTTAGGACAGAATCATGTATTCAGCCCTTGAAGGATAAAGATGTCTTGTGGGTGAGAGATCTCTTTTTTTTAACCATGTGAATTAAGCTCATCAGGTCCATCATATTCTTTGCGAAATTCTAGGTATCAAAGGATGCGGTTTGCATGGTTCAGTACATAGAATGAGTTTCTCCGCTGTCACCAAAATGCTGCCCAGTATCTTCCATGAAAAGCACCATCTGTTTTGGTGCTTTTCACAGTCAATGTAGTTACCTTGTCTATCTGCACACTGAGGGAAAACGGATATGAAAGTGGAGAAACAGTGGAAAGACTGATCTCATAGTAGTGAAAAAATGTGCAAGGATTTAGAACAAGAAAGCCATGCCTCAAAGTCGGATAGACATGGTGTTTCAGGAGATGGTTTAGTGGTTAAAGGTTGTAGGGCAGATGGTTGAACTTGATGATCTTGAAGATCTTTTCCAACCTTGGTTATGATTCTGTGAAAGTTCATGATCCAATGTCCCTTTGGTCATTTGGGTTCAGCTGTGCTGCTTGTGTCTGCTACCAGCTTCTTGTGATCTTCTAGCCCGCCTGAGGATGGAGTGGTGTGAGAAGCAGAAATGGTCTGGTATCTACGCAACTACTGCTCAGCAATACCACACAACACTGCGTTATCAGCGGTGTTTTCAGCACAAATCCAAAACAAATCTGCATCGAAGCTGCTATGAAGAAAATAATCTCAGTCCCAGCCAGAACCATCACAGCTGTGTTCATATTTTCAAAATCTCTTCTATCATCCTATGCTTGTACTCCTCGTTGTGAACACATATAATAAAACCCCAGATATTACTTCCTATTGGATGCAGAAATATATAAAAATTATCAGAACAGTAAGTATTGCTTTGCACAGATGCCCAAAGCTAAACCAAACCTGTAGCAGGTAATAGTTTTCTGGCTATAGATAGATAAGCAAGATCTTGTCACACCAATATAAGCCCAGGCTAAGGAAGCCTTACCAATCCTATTTCTGGAGGCCTTGAAGAGATAAAATAAACCCTGTTAAACATCCATGGTGACAGCACATCACAGGACAGAGAAAGGACAGATGGTAGATAACTGGAGGTAAATCCCTCACTGCATATTAATTACAGGTACAGGACATGTATGAAGCGCAGGACATTACCAACGAATCCAGTTTAAATGCTGCAGTAATACGCCGCAGTGAAGTGAGGATATCTTGAACAAGGTAATTTGCTGCAAGAACTCCGTGTGGCAGATGATATAAAATATTGCAACTGTAGTTTTGTGCTAGCTCTTATTATAAAAGGATGTAGCTGTTGTGAAGCAATTATGGTTAAATTACATGGGGCATGAAAGGCAATAAAAGCAGTAATACTGATTGAAGTGTCATGGGAATAAGCAAGGCTTCTTACACATACCAAGGAATTATGATGTCTGCAGTAGTTATACTCTATCCTCAGCTTGTAGGATGCCTTACCTTAGTATTTCATCCTGAAAATGTCAGGTTGGTCTTGAATCTTGCAGTAGTCTTACATGTTAAGATTGTGCCATGTCCAGTTCACTGTTTCACCATGTTTAAACGTGATATTTGCTTTTCACGTCATGTCAGCCACCAACAGTAGAACACTTGTCAGATCGAATCACAGAATGTTACAGGTTGGAAAGGCCCTTGAAAGACCATGTAAGTCCAACCCCTACTGCCCAAGTGCTGATCGTTATTAATTTGTTCATCAAACCTATCCACAGCTTCCAGTATCGTGCCAATGCAGAGCCCTAGTTTGATTTAAAACTAAAATTCTTCCCTGTACTCTTACGACACAGCACCAAATAGACTTCTTTCCCTAATGAAAAAGAACAAAACCAGAAGTCATTTTGCGTTAGGATTTTGTGCAGCATCAGAATAATTATCAGAAAGAAGCTTAAAGTAAAATAGCTGTTTAAATCTGACCATAATCAGTCAGATTTCCCTGGACTGCCCAGGGAAATGGTGGAGTCCCCATCCCTGGAGGTGTTTAAGGGCAGACTGGATGTGGACCTCAGTGCCACGGTCTGTCTGATTGTGGTGATGTTAGGTCATAGGCTGGGCTTGGTGATCTTAAATGTCCTTTCCAGCCTCAGTAATTCTGTGATTCTGTGAAATAGAAAGCAAAATAAGCAGAGACGATGTTGCAGATAAAACAACCCATTGGAAAAGGGATTAAGCAGTGACTTGTGTTTGTGTGTTATATTGGTGATACCCATTCATACTCCAAAGGGAAGGGTCTTAATTTGCCTTCTCAAAGCTGATTAACAAGGACTAGGTGTTAGATTTAGCAAATGCATTTAGATAACTTGATTCTCAGCTCTGCAGTGCTTAAAAATTAGCTGACATAAGGTCCCTCCTGAAAAGCACAGAAAAGGAAAAGGTATTTTGACTACAATTTCCAGCATCTGTCAGCTGCTAAAAAGCATGTAAGAAATAACAAAGACAGGGTGCTCTCCATTTTGCTATGTGCCACTCTGAAAATGTGGTTGAATCTCAAACATTGTTATTGACTTCAGCACATAGTTAGCTATTTTCATCTACAAAAGTGGTTTGCATAATGGTCTAAATGGGTTGTTATTGCTGCTTGTCATGCCTCTGGCACTTTAGTGCTTTATGTAACTGACTACCATATGTGTGCTTTGAAGCTGACCTCATAATAGAATAAAAAGTATTTTGAATCTTTTCCAATGATGCTGGGTCATTTCAAAACCAGGCTGCAAATTTTATGGAGAACAAAGGTGAGCAGAAAATAGCACTACTTACCAAGGCAGAAGGATTTTGAAGCTATTTGCTCAATATAAAAGGCATGAGGAACAACTTGCGACATTGAAATTTTTAGCTGGATATAAAGAAAAAATAAATATCAGAGACAGACTGGAACAGGATGGTCAGAGTATATGGAATTTCTACCTTTGTAGATACTGAAAATTCATCTAGACAAGACCCTAAATGACCTTACCTAACTTCAAAGCTAGCCTCAGTTTGAGGAAGCAGTTGAACTAGATGATTTCCAGCAGTCTCTTCCAGTCTATATTATTCTGTGAGTCTGAGTAGGCTTTCTAAAGGCAGGTTTTAACCCTGAAATGCTCGTTTTCTGGATACTAAATAGCTTTTTGTAGGAATCAGAAGCATGCTCATCAATGACTGAAAACTTGTGTGTCTAATGAATCTCTAGACCCCTTGTTCTAAACAAAGGTTTTCTAACCTGCTCTCCTGAAATGCTATGACAACTGTAGTTTGGGAAATCCAATGTGATATTAGAACGACATGGATGCTAGAAAATTGTGGCCAATGTTTGTAATGGAATTGTGAATTCAAATGGGTTTTGTCAGTCATTTAAACAAGAGCTTTTACACAGTGAATTAAGAGCAGTGGTGTTTCTAGTTAATCATCAAGTTAATAACAATGAGCATAAATCCTGAGAGAATTTTGGAAAGGTGCTTTTGTTATTCTGCTGAATAACTGCCACATTAATATTTTATTCAGAAGTATTTGAAGTTCACGTCTGTCATTGCTCACAATTATTAAATAATTTCATCACTATGCCTGAAATGAAGTATTAACCCATCAGTAGCTATAAAGACAGTCTCAGCATAAACCTAGCGTATGTCGTGTTTTATTACTTGCTTATTAATACTCTAGTACAGGCATTGCATTTTCAATTACATGCTTTGAGTTCTTGAATTCATTTGACACTACATCTATGGCTTAGTGCTGAGCTTGTCTGATACTTCTTGATTGCAAAGACCACATAAAGCTAGCCTATAGTTTCTTATCTTATAACCTTTAAACATTTATTTGGATTTAATTTTTCACTGCCCTTCTATGTCAGGCTAAATTACAGTTCAAACCCAGCCTGTGAATCTGGTTAAATAAATTATGGTGGGGAAAAACATAAGGAATTTGTTTTTGATGTTTCTGTGGGAATTGTTTGGTTTAGTAATATTTTGTAATCAATTCTAACAAAAAGTGGAACCTGACATTTAAATTAAGACATTTCTCTGTTTTCACTCTCCCCGTGAAAATCTAATTGTGAATAGGAAAAGTCAAACTTCTGTTTCCAGCTAATTTTTGATAGAATATCATAAATTCATTAACTCCTGATGCTATGCAGACTAAGCAACCTTCAACCTGGAAATGAGGGGTATCTTTTCTTCCTTTGATAATGAAAGCTTTGTGTAAGAAACGATAGAAGGAAGTTTGTCTCCTCTATGCTGTTAAATCTGCTGATACGGTAACTAGATTTCTGGATTTCTGATATGGCCTGACCTGGGCACAGGCAGAAGATCAAATCAGAAGACCAGAAAAAATTTTGAGTTATACCAGCATGGAGAAGCAACTCTGAACTACCCAAGATAGGAAGTAATTCTGAAAGGATTGCTGCTACTGACTGAGCACCTGCTGAAAGTCCATAGTACTCTTTAAACTGAATGAAAAACAGGAAAAGTATGGGTTTTTTTCACTTTTCCTCTATTTTTTTGTTAATTTGTCTGCCTCTGATCAGTGTGGAGTTAGTATAATGATTAGTAATTATGTGTAGTGATGAATAAGTATACTGTTTACATGTATGAATTAAAATTGAATTACAGGGCAAATGTGTGGTGACCCTTTCAATAAAAGAATTTCTCTGAATGTCCAACCCAAACTTCTCATAGTACAACTTGAGGCCATTTCCTCTTGTCCAATCACTTTTAACTTGTGAGAAGACACCAACACCCACCTCTGTAAATCTTTCTTTCAGGTAGCTGTAGACAGCAATAAGGTCTCTCTGCTGCCTTCTCCTCTTCAGAATAAACAGCCTCAGCTTCCTCAGCTGCTTCTTGAATGGTTTCTTCTTCAGATCCTTTGCCAATTTATTATTATGAATTCTTTTCCTTTAATAAGTTATTTGATTCTATATCAGATTTTCTATTAATATACCTAAAATAAAGCATTAAGTTAATTAGTTCTAGAACTATTTAAGTCTTCTTATCTATCCTTTGGCACATGCCCATTGGAATAACTTTATTTCTTTTTTATTATTCTATAATTTAACATGTAAACCAGGTTATTCATCCTTGCTTGTTTGGACATCTTCCAGTACCTCACTGTCTGTGCTTGAATTAGCTCAGATTCATTATTGTCCATGAAAGATCTGGAGCATAAGTTATTTCCCTTCAGAGTACATTTCAGTATTCACTATTATACTGGGTAAGTTTGACTAAAGTACTCTGTAGAAGAATCTTCATATCCTGAGAAGCTAAAGTAACCAGGTTTTTTTGTTTTTGTGAAAAGCTATGAGGCAGGAGATGAGGGGAGAAAAATGTAGATGACAATGTAAATGGCACCATGAAAACTTGAGTTTTCTTGGCTGTGTAACATAAAATCATAGAATCATTCAGGTTGGAAAAAATTCTTGGGATCATCGAGTCCAACCATCAACCCTACTCTACAAGTTCATCCCTAAACCCCCAACACTACATCTAAGCAACTCTTAAACACAGCCAGGGATGGGGAGTCAACCACCACCCTGGGCAGCCCATTCCACTGCCTGACCACTCTCTCTGTGAAGAATTTCTTCCTGATGTCCAGTCTAACCCTACCCTGTTGAAGCTTGAAGTCATTCCTTGTAGTTCTGTCACTAATTACCTGTGAGAAGAGACCAACGCCAACATCTCTACAGTGTTCTTTCAGATAGTTGTAGAGAGCGATGAGGTCTCCCCTTAGCCTCTTCTTCCTCAAACTAAACAGCCCCAAGTCTCTCAATCTCTCCTCATCAGATTTATTCTCTAGGCCCCAAATTTGAAATGTCACATTTGTAAAACTAGCTATCTATGACTTTGTCTGTCAATTGAGCGATCAATTTTGAAACAACTGCAATTCCAGCTAATCAGAAACTTAACAGTCAATATTCATAGTTAAGTTTCTCACTCTTAAACACTCATAGCAAATGGGAAGAAGCTAAATCCATCACACATCCACAGAAGCTTTGTTTAGTTTCATCATCAGTAATTTGTCTGGAAGCTTTTATTTCAAGTAAGGGTGGAAATATTTAATTAATGCAGAGATCCTCTACACAGTACTTTTTCTCTTAAAAATAATTGACAGCGTGTGGGTGTGCAGATTATTTTTTTCTAAAGGCATTATTTATTTCTGAAGAGCAGAAAACAGTGAATTTGCAGGTGACCTTCTAACATACAGCAGCTACTGTGGGGGAAGAAGCTCCTATTTTTATGAAATGTGGTTTGTGTACAAAAGTTCTGAATCTAACTTATCCCCAGTGAAAGGTCGCACGTAATGAAAAATGGCTTTTGGTGACTACTGGAACAGAAAGGTTAACCATCACAAATGTTACATCTACTGCAAGAATAAAACCACATTCTTTCCTTGTTCTTTCTTAAATATAAACCTGTTTCCATTAATGAACACAGGACTGAGTGTAGTTTCATACAGAGTACTCTGTGACATTTAGACATTTGGAGTGAGCTATCCTGTGTAAAAACTTGCTCCCCTTAAAGTTTTTGTTTGCAAATATTGAGGAACTGGATATTTAGACGTATTGTAGCAGAAATTCCAATAATACTTTGCAGTAAGTGTTAAAAGATATCCTTGTAAAATAGCCTTACCCTGTAGAGTGTATTTCTAAGGGCCAGATCCTTAACAACCCCAGGCAATGCTACAGGCTTGGGAATGAGTGGCTTAAAAGCTGCCCAGAAGAAAAGGACCTGGGAATGCTGGTAGACAGCCAGCTTAATATGAGCCACCTGTGTTCCCAGGTGGCCAAGAAGGCCAACAGAATCCTGGCTTTTGTCAGGAACAGTGTGGTCAGCAGGAGAAGGGAAGTTATCATGCCCTTGTGAAACCTGACTTTGAGTACTGGGCTCAGTTCTGGGCCTCTTGTTATAGGAAAGACATTGAGATGCTGGAACATGTCCAGAGCAGAGCTACCAAGCTCGTGAGGGGTTTAGAGAACAAGT
>JAOXOE010027052.1:0-19581 GCA_028565055.1 Phoeniculus purpureus
AAAGATCATCTAGTCCAATCCCCCTGCCACAGCAGGATCACCTAGACCAAGTCACACAGGAACACGTCCAGGCAGGTAGCTGATACAATGACCAAGGTGTATCACAGTACAAAGTAATAAGTAAGGATCATGAACCGTAATATTCAAATTGTGAGTTTAATTAACACAAGAAGATTTCCCTCCCCACGCTATGTTGTTGTACGTGTGTTATATTATTTATACAAACCGACTTTCTACAGAGGGACTACAAAATAAATCCTTTGCATTGCTTACTTATTGGCCAGATGAATAACTAAAAACCCTCAAGAAATTGTGTGGATGTAGTACTGGCTTGGAAGAGTATTTCCTTGAATCCTGGTGAGAACTGTAACACAGCCTGTCTAGTTTTGTTGATCCTATAGAGTCTCTATATCCTCATACTTCATTCACATTTGAATTCTTTAAGCCTGGTAAAAATGGAAAAAGTTTTGTGTTCCATGTATTAATTTTTTTGGTGTTTGCATTTCAAGTGTGTCCCCAGTCTCTGAGTGACGTACGTAATAGATACAGGTGTTGGCATGACCTACGTCTCAGTCTCCTTGGTACAATATAATTTATTCATTCATGGATCTAGTTTCTAGTGGCTTGACGCTAGTTTGTAGAGAAAACTTTCATTCTCCATACACAGAGAAATATGCAGATAGTACAAACAGTCACTGAAGTAATTTTGAGTGCTACCTGGGCCATCCTTGAGTCGTCAATATGATTATTATTATGTTTTTATTGGAGCTGCACTGATAAACAATTTCACAGAGTTATGTAACGGTGCCTGCACATGCTGACCGTTGGAGCTGTGTGTGTCCTTCCAAGACAGCAGAAGCTCCTCTGCCTTGTACAATTTTGCTGTGAGCTTACACAGAGCTCCTCTTTAAATACTGCAGATGAACTACTAGTAGTTAGGTGCCATCTGATTTAGGCTTTAATCTTTAACTTGATTTTTGTAAGCCCAGCAGGAGCGTTCAATTAGATCTAATTTGCACTGACTAAACAGGAATTTTGGGAATGTAGGGACTGCTATACCGTGTCAAACCTGGGATGTGGCTGGCGTCCGGTTTCAGCAGTGTCTGGAACCAGATGGTTCAGCTGAAAGTGCTAAAATTCTACAAACAGCCGCCCATGGAGAATTTGTCTCCCCAATTCTGTTAGCTAGTGGTTGGCTGATGCTTTGAAGCCAAATCACTTCCTCCCAGTTTGTGTGAGGTGTGTATGCATTGTATTCTAACCTGTGGCCCTCTGAGTGATGCTCCTTCAGGTGGCACCGTCCCTTTACCCATTTCTTGTATTTTGATTTCGCTGGTTTCCTTTTAATGTTGTCTGAAGAGAAAATTAATCCCAGAGCTGTCCATCTGAAGTGGTCGTTACTAGATGTTCCTCTACAATCACTGACCTCCTAAAATTTATATGTTCCTCCCTAAAAGAGTATCATTGGGGTTTCTGCCTTATATGAGTTCCAGCTATGCCAAGCAGGTTTTAGGATGCTGTTACCTGATGTGGCGGTACTTAACCTTCAGTTTTAACACAGATCTGTGAAAGAATTTACTGTTTTATGAGGCTGATTTTGTCTAATATTCCAATTTCTATAAAGAGTTCTGTTGTCAGTGTAGTTTCAGTAAAAATCTGATTTATCTAATGAATTTAGATTACCAGAACTAACAGCATTTTTCCAGACGATGAAGGTCAATCAACTAGTATAACAGCATTACCGTATTTAATTTCCTTCTCTGTTTATGAGAGATTGTAGATAGCTCCAGCAGTGAATCCTTCTGTGTGACTGCTAAGCGTGGTTGCTAAGCAGGTGAGCCATTATGGAAGACTTATACTCTGTTATACAAAACTGTGTTTTATAGGAATCCAGGTAAATTCTTTGTGATTTCCCATATTATCATTCAGAATCCACCAGAGGATAAAAGTAGAGTGGGACCAAATCTGTCTAGTTTCCAGCCTCTGTTAGATTTAGAATTTTCAAGACTGTTCTCAGGTGAGAGTGCTTGCGCTCAGCTTGGCAAGAATGGTTCACGTAAGAAATGCAGTTAGTCAGAGAGGAATTCAGCTTCCATGAGCAGATTCTCAGACCTCACTGAACAGAGAGGATTGCCAACAGTGAAACTGAGCAGGGTGGGAAGTAGTAGTTTTTCTAAGATGAAAGGAAGATGTGCAGAGTACTTGCCCTTACCCCATCAAACCCCGGGACCGCTGTGCCATGGTAGGGTGTGTAGCCAAGCCCTACGAAAACAAAGACATTAATAACGGCTGGGCAAGCAGTGCTATTGCCGTTTCTTTCGTATGTGCGCACAAAATTCGTGTCCTGTGCCCTCTGATAGATACGAGCCTAAATTTCCGGAGTTTCTGCTACTCCGTACTTCGCCAAAGTCACGTCCACAGTGTTGAGACTAACGTGAAGCTTTCTCAGAGGTCACAATGGAGAGTCAAAATGATGTGTTTCTGAAAACTGGTGCTTGTCAGGGAAAGATTTTAGTATCTTATTTTTTGTGTTGTGATTGAGTGGGAATCCCTTCGTTATGCCAGCGCGGAATTTTTGGTGACCCCTGGAGGCTGCGCAGCCGCTTTCCCAGGAGCGCTCTGAGCGGTTCGTCTGTGTGGCAGCTAGGTGCCACTGTTTCTCCACCGACGTAGTGTTGGGCAAAAATACAGCTCTTGCAAAAAGTCGCGGTGCCTCTGGCTTCTATCAAACGAGTCAGCTAATGGGAAAAAGGCTAAATATGCTAATTTACTACCTTCAAAAAGAGTTGTTGTGGACAGCACCATCACGACTTAAATTTGAAACAGGAATCACAGAGTCACAGAACATTAGGGGTCGGATAGGACCTCGAAAGATCATCCACTCCAATCCCCCTGCCAGAGCAGGGTTATTTTTTTTGCCTTGAACCGTAAAGCATCTCAGATCTGACAAGACAAACATCTTAAAACCTTCTCCCAGTTGGTTCTAGATTTTCTGTAGTAAATGAGAAAAACATTATTAGAAGTTCAAGATGAAAAAAGTGCTGCTTCTTACCTGATTTCCCAGAAGGTTAGGTTTGCTGCCTCCCAAAGTTCGATGAATGGTGAAAATGTGCATCCCCTGGCAAAACAATCCTGACAGGAGCCACTCCACAGTTCAGAGTACGTATTTTGTATAGACATGACAAGATTCTGGTGTGTGCAGCTGCCTGAAAAGTCACGCTGGTCGTTGTGCGGCAGATCCGCTCAGCCGAGGGTAGTGGAGCTTTGCTAGGAGAAGGCAGAGGTCCATCTGCTTCAGCCAGGTTACCTGTGTGTCCTGAGCTGAGGAGGCGGGAGGGGCTGTTACTCAGGGCATGCACCTGTAGAAATGGAGGGACTAAGGGAGTAAATAAAGGTTAAATAATTTTGCAGATGATTTGTGCAGGTTCCTACTAGGGAGCTAGTGGACACCATGTACAGTAGATGCATCATCACTAATCCGATATAATTTGCACTGCTCAGCCCAGTTCAACAAGTGATCACTGGAAAATTCTGTTCACTAACCAGTATAATAGAGCCTAGAAATACCAGTAAGTCATCAGGGTTGACATAAGGAAACACAGACAAATTATCAAATCTAAAAACACATTTCAAAAGTGGAGGTGGAGGCAATGGGACCCAGCTACCTGAATACAGTTAGAGGCAGTAGATTTGTGTCTCTGAGAACACCAAGGTCAAGCTTTTGTGTTAATTTTGTGTTTCCAGAATATTTGATGGAGGGCATGACACTTTAATTTATGCATAAATGCTTTAAAATGAGTATTTGGAGGCTAAATCCCCAAAACTTGAAACTCAGATGTACAGTTATAAACACGTGTAGAATCTCACAGAACCGTTGCAGCCAACATGAATCGTAGGAAGAACAAGTGCTTCAAAACAAAGGATTCTAAAGTTCCTGACAGAGTATTAAAACATATAAAAAGCATTTACCCCTTCAATTCATTAACTGGAATATGGGAGGAATAGGGCTCATTGTCTTTCACTCTATTAATATTTTCATGTGGTAGAACTATCCCCCAACCATTTTAGAAATACTATACTATTTTTGCTAGTTTTACTGCTATTTTGTGTTTAAGGGACAGCAGTGGTCTGCATACATTTTAGTTTTTTCAATTTTTCCTAGTTTTTTTAAAATTCAGGAAAGCCAATGCATATATGTGACAGCTCTCTGCTAATTTTCAGGTTGTGTACTGCATAAAACTCACTCAATTATGTATTTTTAAAACTAATATGTGTTAAGGAATTTCATACCCTGCATACGTGAGCTCATTTATCTCTGCATTTCTTTATAAAACTACTTCCCCTACTATATTTGCAAGAGCCTGTGCTTCATTATGCCGTTATTTAACATACATATAAATCACAGAGTCACAGAAACACAGAGTAGTTGAGATTGGAAGAGACCTCTGGAGGTCACTTTGTTCACCCTCCCCTGCTCAAGCAGGACCATGCAGAGCTGGCTGTCCAGGACTGCGTCTGGACAGCTTTTGAGCATCTCCAAGGGTGGAGAATTTACCACACTGCTGGGTGGCTTGTGACAGTGCTGCTCATAGGAACAAAGTGTTTCCTATATTCAGATGACTCCTTCTGCATTTCAGTTTGTGCCTGTTGCCTCTGGTAGTGACGCTGGGCACCACTGGAAAGATTCTGGCTCAATCTTCTTTGCACACTCCCTTCACGTGTGTGTGCATATATATGTGCCTGTGTATGGACATAAACATGTGTTTCTCTATACATGCATTAATAAGATGTCCTCCATGCCTTCTATTATTTAGTCTGAACAATTACAGCTCTCTCAGCCTCTCCTTACTCCTCATAGGAGAGTTGCTCCAATCCTTTAATGATCTTTGTGTGTCTCCCACCTCCCTTGACCTGCTACAACACTTTGTCTAACGCAGCCCAGGATACCATTAGCCACCTTTGCCACAACAAGGCTCTTGTTCAGTTTGTTGTCCCCTAGGATCTCCAGGTCCTATTCTGTAAAGCTGTTTTCTAGATGGTGGTCACCCATCATGTATTGGTGCATGGATTTTATTTTCTTCCTAACATGGATGTTAACCCTCCATAAATGCTAACCAACACGAAGATGCTTCAATGTGAAACTTGTATTATTTCACCACTGGTACAGAGTCATTTTGCAGGCTTATCTTCTTATTTTCTTAATTTCATTATATTTGGAAGCATCTTATTTAATTTTCCTTAGAAGAGTTTAAAAGCTATCAAAACAGAGGAGCAGCAAAATTCCATGACTTTGGAGGTTAGTCAGTAATGTTGAGAAACACTGGGAAACTGTCAAAGAATGATGCCTCAAAGAAGGGAGTTATCAATTTGCAAGGACGTAGTCTTAATTTTTCTTTACTTATATGATTAATTCATGTCATATAATTTTCAAGTGTTTTAAGACATTTTTACTCTTTTTCATAGAATCATAGAATCACTAGGGATTGGAAGGGACCTTGAAAGATCATCTAGTCCAATCCCCCTGACACAGCAGGATCACCCAGACCAAGTCACACAGGAACACATCCAGGTGGGTTTTAAACATCTCCAGAGAAGAAGACCCCACAACCCCCCTGGGCAGCCTGTTCCAGTGCTCCATCACCCTCACTGTGAAGAAGTTCCTTCTCATATTTATATGGAACCTCATATGTTCCAGCTTACACCCATTGCCCCTTGTCCTATCACTAGATGAATTGAGAAGAGCCTGGCTCCATCCTCCTGACATATTTATAGACATTAATGAGGTCACCCCTCAGTCTTCTCTTCTCCAAGCTCAAGAGACCCAGCTCCCTCAGCCTTTCCTCATAAAGGAGGTATTCTATTTCTTTTATCATCTTCGTTGCTCTATGCTGGACTCGCTCCAGCAGCTCCATGTCCTTCTTGAACTGAGGGGCCCAGAACTGGACACAATACTCCAGGGCATTTGCCTTTGGGGCTCCCAATGACAACCAATATTTTATATGAAATGTGATCCTGAGAGGAGCTCACACTATAAATCATCATTGACATTAATACAAACATCAGTGCGGGTTATGGGGTTCTTCATAAAACAGTGTTTCCCCGGATCAGTTCCAGGAACAGATTTTTCCAATAAAATCTTGAGAAAAATCTGAATTACAAATTCTGACTCAAAAGCTCATGAGTACATCTGCTTCCGTTCACTACTCTTCTTCAAGCTTAAAGAGTACTCCTTCTCTGGAGACAGGTAAAACCCGCCTGGATGTGTTCCTGTGTGACTTGTTCTAGGCGATCCTGCTGTGTCAGGGGGATTGGACTAGATGATCTCTCAAGGTCCCTTCTGATCCCTAATGGTTCTGTGACACTCAGTGCTTTCAGGATAGAGTCTTAGAAGGCTGACTAGAGGCAGTCAGTACTTTCCAGCATGTTGTGCTTTTCAAAGCAAGAAGCTGAAGTGAACTACAAAAGGATGGCCACCATAACAGCTTGGAGTTTTTCTGCAAAGCATATCTTTGATTGCTGGAATGTCACAGGTATGGGATATTGATATTTCTGAAACCAGCAAAATTGTAGAAAAGTTAGAGCCTATGAAATGATGTGAGAGCAATGAGCAATGAGTCTACTTTTTATTCCTTTCTGCAGTGGTCTTGGATTTCGTTGCTATAACACAAGCCTGAGCTAGTGTTAAGAGCAAGATTGAAGTATTAAAGCTTGCCTGTTATTTCAAGTCTGATTGTCGTCATGTGTTGTTTTCTGTTATTCAGTCTGCAAAAAGTATTCTTGTCGGAAGATCATGGATAAAAGACCAGGAGATGTAAATATGGAAGACTGCCAAGAAAAACAACACAGTCAAGGTTGTTAAAGAGATTTTGGGTTTGGATTTTTCTTTTTTTAATTTCTGTTTTTCATTTTATTACTGATTGATGTTGGAAAGAATTAATTTCTCAGCAGTGTGTGACACTTCCATTTGTTCCTCAGGAAAGAAGCAGCTTTTCTGTTAGAGTAAAAGTGATGGATTTGAAGAAAATATTATGTGCTAACTTAACTTTAAACTCATTAAAACGTGTTTCTATAGAAGGGTCTAAACTCTTCTGTCCTGGGCTTTCCTTTTTTCAGTATATTTTTGGTTCTGTTTCTGTCACACCTTTTTTTGTTGAGGCATTGGAGCCGATGTTGTACATGATGGTGTTTCTTCTTAATTCATCAAGATTGTTGGTTGGACCAACACAATGAATGTCTGAAGCTATAAAAGTCAGAACTCTAGTGTCTTCATAGAAGATACCTAGAGGCTGAGGAGCTGAGGCCAGTTTTGGGCTCAATGCCTAAAGCCCACTGCAGTAATACGGTGCACTTTCTTGGTAGGGCAGGGTACTCTTAAGTGGGGGATGTTGAATACAGGACCTCTTCTTCTATGCTTTGCTTTTTGGAAGCACAATCTAAAGAAAGTCTTTAGTGAAAAGGCTGTACTACTGTTGGTGAAGACTGCATAGAGAGAAAAGAAAGTTACTGGATAAAGAACTGTAAAAATAACTCATTGTCAGGTAGTGTAAGAGGGTAGCTAAAATAACAGCTGGTAAAAGCAGCTCAAGGTCCACCCTGTGTTGCAGCTGAGGAGCTGTCCAGCAACGCAGGTGGAGGAGCAGGTTGAAGGGAGATTTAGTGTCATAAATGTATAGAAGATAAGAAATGTCTCTTTCTGTCATGACTTGAGGCTGAGACAACCACATTATGAATGACAAGTGCTCTCTATTAGCCCCTCTCCATCCTCACATGGGGAAGAGAAAGGGAGTAAGGGAGAGAGATTATGGATTAAAAAACTACAACAGCTTTAGTGAAAAATAATGAGAACATGAAATAGATGCAAAAGCAATTCTGAACCTGACTGCCCTGCTGGCAATTACATCAGTATCACCACTGATGCAATTGCTGGGGAAGTTCCAGACTGGGCTCAGGCAGACAGGAACTGAATGCAGGAGCTGGATTATGGAATGCATGGATTGAGATTGAAGGTAGAACAGAGAAAGTGCTCCCCAGATGCCAACTGTTGAGGAAGAGAGGCAAAGAGAGAGGAGGTAAGTGGGCCAGAGGGAAGAGAGCCAAAGAGCAGAGGGTGGGCCATTGCACTGCCTCGGCTTTATACCCAATATGGGATGGAATACCCTGTTGGTCAGTTTAGTGTTACCTGTCCTATCTGCTCTTCCACACAGCTGTGGCCTCTTGCTTAGTGCGCCCCATCGTGGTACACAAGATTTATCAGTGACCTTGAACTCCACAGGAGCCAGCCTAAGCAAGAGTCTTTATGCATACGACCCCTTGATAGTAGCTGTAAACATTAAATGTTACTACTTGTAGGATCATAGAATCATTAGAGACCTCGAAAGATCGTCTAGCCCAATCCCCCTGCCACAGCAGGCACTGTCTGCAAAAGTACACCATTAATTTCAGAACGTGCAGTTACTTAGAAGAGATTGAGATGAAAAGTAAAATCACTAAACACAATTAGTTCAAACTAAACCCACGAAACTTTCTGTATCAGCATTGTATGTTTTATTGAAGCTGAATCACTGACTGGGAAGAAAAAATAAAATAACCTAGACACAGATAAACCCTTTGACTGCAATCACAGTAAGTACTTGTGGTTTCTGCTCCTGAGGCTATAGCCAGCTGCATCTGCTCTATGAGGACGACACTGCAAGAACACTTACGCTGTTGCCCTCCACATAATGCTTAATCTAATGACCACTCAAACAGGGTGCCATTACCCCCTGTGCCTCTACATTTGAAAAATGGCCACGAAACATTCATTTTATATTTGCTGTTATGTTTAATGAGTTGTGAAATCAACAGACACAAAAATCATCCCCTTTTGCTAGGTATCGAGTTGAGATTATGTCTTTCTCTATCTGTTGCTTGTCCTTTCATCTGCTCCATTGGAGACTTTTCAGAAATACACTTGGGTCTGATATCCTAAAATCCTTAAGTAAAATTGCTTTATCCGGTGCTTAAGGTGGAGCTGGAGAGCTGTTTTTGATCTACAAATATAAATGAGGACTTAACTGGGAATGTGAGCTCATGTTGGCAACCACTGAGCTTTAGGTTAATACATGTTAGAGGAGGAGCTGCAATCTCATGTTGTTGGTCGACTGGGTCATATTTATAATGTAACTAGAGACCAGGGAAGCTCAGATCTTGTCAAACTGGTCAAAGCTCTTCCTCAAGACATTGGAGTATTGAGTGTTGATTTGTTCTAAATAAACATTATCTTTAGTTGCAGAAGGCCATTGCATGAGTTTAGACAACAGTATCCTGAACTAGTCTGAAGGCAGCGTTTACAAGTTTTTGGTATGTTTTTCTTCACTAACACAGAGCTATTAGGCATCTAGTGCATATTTATGCCTGCTTTCAGGTCGGTAGGAACAAATCCCATTTGAACAATGGGTCAGTGCTGGAAGTGTAAATCACAGAACCATAGAGTCATTAGGGATTGGAAGGGACCTCGAAAGATCATCTAGTCCAATCCCCCTGCCACAGCAGTAAATGTTTTGTCCAGGGCTAAACAGTCAGCGGTAGAACTAGAAATAACACCTGGGTTTCATGATCCAAAGCCCTGTTCACTTTATAGGCAACTGCCGTTCTTACTGTTTAGTGGGGATATTCAGATTGTGCCATGGGCTGCTTTGTGAGCTGCATTCAACTGTCATGGGCTCGAATGTGTTTCAGTGGAGTCGCTTAGGGAATTCTGTGTTTATCTGGAGTGAATATTGTGTCCTACTAGTCTGAAAATGACTCATTAATGGCTATTTTCGCAGTCCAAATGAACTAACAGCTCTCAATTGCCTGGATCTCTCTTGAGGCTGCTGGTACTTTAACAGTGATTTCTGCATAAAGTTAACTGAATATAGCTGTTAAAATCTCCTTCTACTAACTTAATTTCCCCACTAAAGCACAGGATAGATAAAGTACTGCCTGCTCAGAAACCCTTACACAAACTTTACACATCAGCATAAGCGGGTGACTAATCAGCTAGATGATTCCTGACAAACCTATCACGTGGTCTTAGGAAATTTCTTACTACCAGTTACTAAAGCTTAAACTTTCAACATTAAAAAAACCCCAGTGATCTTTTTCTTCCCTTCCGAATGGTTTTTTCATGTCGATACTTCTTGGAATGCTTTGTCGTCATGTTCCTCTACTAAATCATAAAACTCTTACATTGCTCAGTCCAAGAAGAACTGGACCATGTTAGACCGAGACTAGAATCAAACTGGTTTGAGCCCTCTGCTTAGCATACACTATAGATGTATTTGGTCTCCCATTTACATAGTGTGGATGGTGGCCCTTCCTTAAAGCACAGGGAGATGACAAATGCATTAAATTCAAAGCTGCTGAGATAGAACAGCAATGGGGCTATAAATTAAGGACAAATGATGTTCTGGTACTACACAGTTGTCATTATATTATGTTGGTCATGGCAACAGTTGCCTCCAAAAACTACCTAGCATATTTTGAGCAGCATAAATAGTAAGTAGCAAAAATAATTAAAGCTGAAGATGTGTAAGAAAGGGATGTGGCAGAGCAAGGAGGTGATGGAGAATGGAGCAGGTGTGCTTACCATCAGTTTCAATATGTTGTCATTTAAGTACCGTACGCTTCCCTGGGCTTTCCCTTACCTTAAAATACGTGTTCCTCTCCAACTTCTTTATGCAGAAACTAAAATCTACTCCCAAATTTATACCTTCTTCTACTCTCTCATGTCAAGAATAAAAGCTTCTAACATCTTTGTGGGTATAGAAAAAACCTGAAGTATCAGTGTTGCACCCACAAGTGTGTTGTGAAGATAAATTCATTAATTTATTTGAGTGAGAAAGCATCACAGTAAAGTATAACTAAATGCAGTAAGGCTGAGGTTTCCTGTTGCCATTTCTTCTACAGCTTGTAAAAAGTAGCATCTCAAACCTGTAAGAACTGTGAGCATAAAAAAAATCCGTGTGAAAATGAGAATGTAGATATACTCTGTCTGAGGAACAAATTGACATTTATTGTCTTAATTGTGTTAGTGCACAAGTGGTAAACCAAACAGCAGTATAAAATTGTGCAGCTGATTGTTCAGGTCCTCAGTCTTCTATAAAAGTGCAGGAAATATGCTGCTCTGTTAATGGCTGTGGAACGCCAGCAGACATTTACAGCGAGATGGAAGGGGAAGACTCTACTGTCAATTTTATTGCAGGGGAGAAACAATAACTCTATGCAATAAAAGTCAGAATTTAAATCTGTGATTAACATAGAATCATTAGGGATCAGAAGGGCCCTTGAAAGATCATCTAGTCCAATCTCCCTTGATCTAGGATCACCTAGACCAAATTGCACAGGAACACATCCGGGTGGGTTTTAAATGTCTCCAGAGAAGGAGACTCCACAACCCACCCTGGGCAGCCTGTTCGAGGGCTCTGTCACCCTCACTGTGAAGAAGTTCCTTCTGATATCTATATGGGACCTCCTATGTTCCAGCTTGCACCCATTGCCCCTTGTCCTATCACTGGATGACATTTACTTCAGTAAATGCTTTAGCTCTCACATAAATAAAAGCTTTAGCTCTTGTGTCTCAAGGCCCATCACTGCGCACATAAGAACTTAGTACACGTGTTGTAAGGTATTCCTCAGACACATTGAATTGCGTTAAGGACAATGTGGATCTCCTGTTAAGGACAGTGTGGATCAAGGAGAGCGCTGAAGTACTGAGTTAAGACCGCATAGGGATGTGGTAGTCATGTGATGGTTAACTTACAGTGTGTGCTCAGGGTGCCTTTTCGTTCTGACACTGCCTATGAAAAAATTACAGTGAAATGCAACTGGAAAAATGCTTAGGTCCCAAATGACAAAATGCTAGTTGTATAGATGTGTCTTTGATGTAGATGAGGCAATCTGATGTTTTGTCTTGGCTGTATCTTTTTCTAAAGCAGGTGTTTTGAGAGGAAAATATCTCATGACACAGTTCAAGCGTGCTTTTCACAGGATGTAATTGCAAAACAAAAGTTCTTCCTTGGGGCTGCTTTCTGATCAACTACCTTAAAATGACTTAATATTTTCTGTATGGAACACTTATTCATTTGTATGGTCGGAAGGCAAGCGTGAGATCATGGAAACGGCAGTGTTTTAGTGAAAAAGTTTCTATTTTGAAAGTAGCAGAAGAGTTTGTCATCATTACCGTCAGCGAAGCAGAAACATTGATGTGCTTTCTTTTGGAAATAAATTTCACAAACAGAATTACCATTTAGAGTATGCACTTTCAGAAAGCACATTCTTATTAATTGCCCCAGAAATTCTACAGCTTTCCAAGAACTGCTGTGAGTATTTCAAAATTCCCTACTGATGCCACATTATCTTCCATCTGGCTGCTGCATCTTACTGCAAAACCCTGCCTGATTTTGTACCACTTACTCTTTCTGATGATGGTAGTTCAAGAAATAAGTTGTTATCCAAAGCTGTCACTCCACAACCTCCCTGGGTAACCTGTTCCAATATTTACTAACCCTGACTTTAAAGAAGGTTTTCTTCATATTGAGGTGAAACTTCCCCTGTTATGGGGGACTGTATCAAAAGCTGTCCTAAGATCAAGGTAGAGACCAAATCAACTGGTCTTCCATTGTCTACCCATTTAGTTACAACATCATAGAAGGCTATTAAATTAGCCAAACATGATTTCCCCGTAGTACATCCGTGCTGACTACTATCAATTCCCCTTATATCCTTTATATCCTTAGAGATGACCTCTAGAATTAACTGCTCCATCACTTTTCCAGGGATGGAGGTGAGACTGACTGGTCTGTAGTTGCTCGGATCTTCCTTTTTACCTTTTTTGAAGACTAGAGTAACATTAGCTTTTGTCCAGTCCTCAGGTGTCTCTCCTGTTGAGCAGAATTTCCTGAAAGGCTGAGGGAGGTGGGTCTCTTTAGCTTGGAGAAGAGGAGACTGAGGGGTGACCTCATTGATGTCTATAAATACGTGAAGGGTTGGTGTCAGGAGGATGGAGCCAGGCTCTTCTCAGTGTCATCCAGTGATAGGACAAGACACAATGGATGCAAGCTGGAAGATAGGAGCTTCCATATGAATGTGAGAAGGAACTTCTTCCCAGTGAGGATGACAGAGCACTGGAACAGGCTGCCCAGGGGGGTTGTGGAATCTCCTTCACTGGAGACATTTAAAACCCATCTGGACGTGTTCCTGTGTGATTTAATGTAGGTGATCCTGCTTTGGCAGCGGGATTGGACTAGATGATCTTTTAAGGTCCCTTCCAATCCCTAATGATTCTATGATTCTATGACACTGGGTTCAGGAATCAATGTTTTATGTCTAGAACAGTGAAGAGGGAATGAATCAGCACAGATCAGATAAAAGCTATTCTTTAAGCTTTATTGTTTTTCTATACTTACTGTCATTAGTAGCATCACATATTACTAGTGTTGCTGCACATATCACACACCATTGCTGCCTATTGCATTTTGTGTAGCTGTTTATGCTGATATTATATTATTAGGTGATAGTATTATAGTACATTGGAAGGTAATGTAAGTTTCATTATTTTTACTATCAGTAGTATTTTGCAGAAAGATGATGTGCTTGAAAAAAATCCTCTCCTGGGAAAGGCTACTTCAAGTCCAGGTGTTTTGAGACATGCAGAAGACACTCAGGGAAAATGTCCTGCCTTCCGTCACGCACTGCCTCACAATGATTTGAGGCTTTAAACATGGAGCACGGTACAGGATTAAGGGAGGCTAAATAAATATTAAGAAGAAAGTCTCACCTCAGAAGTGCCTTTAACTTGTGTATAAGGCACCTGTCCTGCAGAGAGGATGCTGCCTTGAAAAGCCACCAGCATGCTTGCACTTGAATTTATTGCAGTTCTGGAATATGTTCAAGTTAACCCTTACGAGCCTTCCATCATGCTCTAATTTATGCAGCTGTCCCAGCTCATCTGGAAATTCGTCCTATATGAGGTCAACCTACCTGCAAAATTAGTCACCTGGTGAGTGCTGGCACCTCGGCTGCTGTGACCTGCTGTTCCACATCGCTGATCACACACACAGCACCTCCCCGCTGGTCTTGTCATGCTAAAGCTCACTCCTTATTCTATTTCTGCCTGGCTTTCAGAGGGTGGAAGATGTAAAAGTACCTCAATAATGTAATGATTCATTCCATAGAATCATCATCAAGGTTGGAAAAGACCTTCAAGATCATCAAGTCCAACTGCCCACCCTACAACCACTAAACCATCTCCAGAAACACCCTGTCTGCCCATTTGTTGAACCCCTCCAGGGATGGTGCCTCCACCCCCTCCCTGGGCAGCCTGTTCCAAGGTCTCCCACTCTTTCTGGGAAGTTTTACCTAAGATCCAATCTGAACTTTCCCTGACACAACTTGACTCCATTTCCTCTTGTCCATTTCTCTCATCTTCATAGTTTCTTGAGGCTCCCATCTTCATGCAAAACAGAACCAGTCTAGAAGGGCTACAAAGGTCTGTGTTTGGTGTCACTATGCTGCAAACCAGTGGTGTTGGCTGAAGGCAACATCCCCCCTGCCCATCTCCTTGCACCGAATGGCAGCACCATGGGGGCATCAGCCAGGGAGCACTAAGAAACCACAAGAACCTTTTTGTACAGCCACAGCCTGCACTGAGAGCTAATATTTATCTATCCAGCATCACCCTGAGCTGCAAATGAGAAGCAAATTAATCCCATGTCAGGCAACAAAGCAATTAGCACTGCGGCTAGTCTTCCCATGTATTTACGTACCGCATCCGCGTGTCATTTCTGTGACAGGTTCCAGCGTGTTCCCCTGGTGTGTTTAGAGCAGCCCTTTATTTAAAGGTGCTCTTCTGAAGAGCCCTTTTACTGACTTGCTGGTTGGTTCGTTCCGGGGCCAGTCTTTGGGCAGGACTTGCCAAGTCCTCCCCTGCTGTAATTGAACAGTACATTTAGAGCAAAAGGAAAATATGCAGTGGTTTGTTTATTCAGGAGGAAATGTTTGATTTAATTGAACATTGTATTCTGGAAAAGGGATGGAAATAAAAGTAGACCCCGAGCCAAATTCTGCCTTTAGCTGCATCTTGTAATCGACGGTGCCTCCAGAGCCGTGGTGGGGAGAGGGTCCCCGAGAAACCGCCAAGGTTGTGGTGCGGCTGGGTTACATCTCTGCAGGGCTGCAGAGGGGGCAGATAAAGCCTTCCTCAAACAACTTGAAACTTGCCTTTGGTCACCTCGTCGCCAGCTCCAGCCTCTGCCTGCAGCAAGGGGAGAGGCTGGTGGATGCCCTCTGCATGAGTGGCAGCCCCACAGTGGGGATGAGCCCAGGGGATAACACAAACAGCTGTGAAGAATGCAGAGAACAGGGAGAGCCACTGCATCTCTGGCAACTGTGAGAGACCAGCTGATATCTGGCTGACAAAATACACCACGGCTTTTCCACAGTCGCCTTGAACTGAGTGCAGAGAACTCCTGCTTCACTTCAGCAGCACCGGCTACCCGAGGCAGTCTGAATACTTAATGCTGCTCTTGGAACTACCTGTATGAACCATGGGTTTGAAACAACTCTCTACCAGCTATCTTGTAACTTAGTCTTAGGATCAAGACCACATCCAATAAGGGCCCATTCTCACTTGGAGCTGGGGTCCCTCTGCAATGCAGATAGATGTGATGGAGCTGGCGCAGCTCCCCAGGCAGAGCAGCTCCGTTCTGCAAAGCAAACATGGACTAGTCTTGGAAAAGCCATAAGATTAGTAAAGGACAATAAAACCTGAACGATTTTCATTGCTCTTAGAGTAGTTTTCCCTCTCTTTTTAAAGAGACAGGCAAAATGCCCTGTATGGCACAACACATCCCATCCCCACTTGCCTTCCTCCTTCTCAGCTCCAGGTCTCAGTGAACACAGGATCAAGACAGAGACGGGCATGAAGAAGTGTGCAGACCATTAGTATGAAAGTTTTTCTCTCTTCCAAAGACACAATCAAAGAATTTAAATTACTGGGAGCCACAGCTGCATATTTCAGGAAGTCAGGAGATTTCCCTCAACGAGGAAATAGACAGGAGAAAGGAAATAGAGCAATTCCCGTTGTTTGCCACGTGTTATGCATTGCCACATGCATTGCCAGCTTTCCCCCTTTTTAGGTGCAATGACATGAGGAGAAGGCACTTAGTGTTGTTAGGGCTGGGGATCCTAGAAGAACAAGCCAGTGGTCAGTACAGCAGCGGGTCGTTTTCAGTGGTGAACTGCCAAGGAGCAACGGCTGCTGCTGGTGATGCTCGTGTGCAGGATCTGCAGGTCTGTATCTTTGGATCTCCATCCCCATCCCTTCTTTACAAAGCAAAACACCGACCAACAGCAGCTAATTAAGGTTTATACACCTTCATATATACCTTAGACAGTATTTAAGGTATGCTTGAGTTAGCATATATAGAACAAATGAAATGCAGAGATACTATAGAAAATACTTTCTACATCTGCTTGCAGCTTGGCACCACCACAGAGAACAGGGACAATTCGTATGAAACAGGATTTGATGGCTGTTCCTCTTCTTTGTGCAATTGCTTCTTGAACACAAAGTGTCTCCTTTTAACAGCTAAAGGAACAGCCTCATCCTGTGCTCTGGAATCATCCTACTCGGAAGAACCTGCCTGCGCAGGGTGACACTCAAATTTGAGCCCTGAAAGCAAGACCTCGACCTTCTGCCAGCCCAGTTAAACCAGCTTTACAAGCATTGTAAATCCTGGGCTGGTTCACAGCTTGGGAACAACTGCACATTGTTGTTGAGCCACAGGCAGCAACCAACCCTCTGCCTCCTACTCCCCGGCGACGTGAGCAACAATTTTAAACTCTGGAGAAATAAAACATTGCTTTCAAGGCTTTGGGTTAAAGACTCTTTCTCAGGGAAGGATTTAGTCCTTCTTCTGTTTGGCTCATCTGCTTTAAAATGTCGGTTGTACCGTATTTCCCCACAAACCGCAGCTGCCCTGCGTTCTAGGAGGCTCTGGTTTGCAGCTGCACTTCCATCATGCTGCAATTCCAAGGACTGGGAGGGTCTGGTGCTGTTTTGCAACGGCTCTATGCTCCACTTGTGAGCCTTGGGCTTGTCTTTAAATGCACTTAGCGTGCACCAAGGACTTCTGCATTTCAGAGGTGTATGCAGTGCCCTGCTGTCAGTGGGGCTGGGGATGTGGCAGGAGATTCAGCTGCTACTGAGGAATAATTTTACCTTGGAGAAAGTGAAAACGTTTATGGGCAACCTATAAACCTCAGTATGCTCCTGCTGTTTTTCCTACTAGGCTTTGCACTCACTGGTTGCACATGCAGGTGCCCAGGATGGCTCTTGAAAACGATTCTTTTGCAGTTGCAGCCCCACAGGAGTCCTCGCTGCCCTGTGACTGGGCTTTGGCATGAGACCCCAGGCTGGAATCACACTTTACCTCACACGGAGCTGGGAGGATCAAGGATGGAAAGGAGGATGAGACCAGCTGGGAAACACTAAACAAAGCAGCCTGACCACCCACACCCCATTCCTCCCAAATGGCTTTGAACTGTGTTGACAGGCAGAAGAGCGGTGGATGGTGCTGTGTGTGTGGGAACCAGTGGGGAAGCCTGGGCTGGTTCCTTACCCTCACAGGTCTTTGGAAGTTAGTTTGATTTCTGTTAAAACATTGCTGTGCTCAGAAGCCCTTGACAGCAGAGCCCTGATAAACTTACTGCTGGCTTTGTTTTGGCAACAAGCACAGGGCAGCCTGCAGAGCCAAGCCACGACCTGCTCTGGCTTGGGAACTGCTTTGCAGAACAGCCCTGATGATCGCACAAGGAATCTGATCGTGGCCGCAGGGGAGATGAAGTGGTAGTTTGGATGCAGAGAGCTCTCGTTGCTACGCAGAGATGCCCCTCTTGCCCTCGGCAGGAGGCAGCAGGGTGGTGAGCACCAGCACCCGACCGTGCCTGGTTCTGATCTCTGTTCTAAGGGCACTCACCTGGCTGGTTGGCGTGTGGTTGATGAGAGGAAAAAACTCTCAGGGCATGCACTTACAGCGTGCACTCACTTGCTTTCAAGAGCGGTTCCTGCGCAGATGATGTCTCAGGGCTCCCTCGTTCCTGCTGCTAATAGGATTTCTAGCCCTCCAGCCACAGAGCCGGGGCAGCCTCTGCCAAGAGTCAATAGCATGCAAAGCAGTGGGCAGCCAGTATTCAGCAGTTATAGGTGCCCTGCACCAGCACTCCAAGGACCCTGAGGGGAATATCTGGAAAGGACTGTCTACCTCTAGGACCTGGTAGTGTCCTTGGGGTGAAGTTTCCAGAGCTGGCTGTGAGAAGATTTTCAGACAGTTACCATGGAAACTGATGACCTGCAGTGAGAGACCTCCTGTCAGCCCTCAGCCCTGCTGCTCTGGGCACTAGAGGTGCCTGCACAGGCTCTGAGAGAAGAAGAGTCCACTGTGTCTCCATTGGCTTTGAGTCAGTCACTTCTATCCAAAGCTTTAAACTTCTCTTTTCCACATGACTGGTGTTTGCACATTCAGGGCTGGTCACCCTCCTTTAGGGGCACTGAAATCACCTTTTGTTTAAGTTTAGGAATATCTTTGTGAAAGCTTTGGGTCTCCCAGGCAAGAGTCACCAAGCGTTTGCAGGACAGTCTTTGTTCAGAGTATGAACCCGTCTCGGACTCGTATGCCAGGAACAAAAAGCACGGCAGGTCCCACTGATGGTGTAGCACTGGGTCAGGGTGATGCACTGTGGGCTGTGTGCATCCCATATAACATGTCCTGCATGGTCAGCCTTTCAGAAGGGACATCAAAACCTCTGGAAAGTCACTGAGCCTTCATATTTGAAAGGTCATCAGACTCTGATGAAGTTCCTGCTGACTGGAGAAGGGCAAACATCTCCCTCATCTTCAAAATGGGAAAAAGAACAAGATCCCAGAAACTACAGTTCAGGGACAGTCAGTGTCAGCTCTGTGCCTGGCAAGATCACGGAGCAGATCCTGCTAAAGTGTCTGCTAAGACATCTAGGAAATGAAAGGTGAATGGTGGTTGCCAACAGGGCTTTGTCAGGGCTGCACCAAGAGCAAAGCACGCCTGGCAAATCTGGTGGTCGTTATAAATGAAGTCACCACATCAGTGGATAAGGGAAGTGGAACTGATACCATCTACCTGTGCACAGCATTGGGTACTGTCCCACATGACATCGTGGTCACCACATTGGCATAGCGTAGATTTGACAGATGGACCACACACTGCATAAGGAACTGGCTGGATGGTGGCACCTAAAGGGTTGCGGTCAATGGCTCAGCGTCCCAGTGGAGACCGGTCATGAGTGGCATCCATCTGGGGTTTGTGCTGGGACCAGTGACATCTTTGTCAGTGATATGAACAGTGGCAGTGAGTGCCCCCTCAGCAAGTTTGCCAAGGACACCAAGGATGCTGTAGGAAAGAGGGGCCTTCCAGAGGGACCTGGTTGTCAATGGGTCCATGTCCAGGTAGAGGCCAGTGACAAGCAGAGTCCCTCAGGGATCGGTCCTGGGACCAGTCTTGTTCAACATCTTTGTCGGTGACATGG
>JAOXOE010027053.1:0-19580 GCA_028565055.1 Phoeniculus purpureus
ACACCAGCCTTGCTACAACCTCCTTTTAGGTAGTTGTAGAGGGCAATAAGGTCTCCTCTCAGTCTTCTCTTTTCCAGGTTACTCAGAAATGCGACAAGACGGGTCTTAAAAGTCTCCAGAGAAGTATTGTTGCTTCTCATTAACCCTTCCCAGGTGAAGGACTATGCACTTACTAAACCTCATTAAATTCTTCTTAGCCCATCCCTCCTGTCTGTTCAAGCCTTCCTGAATGGCTGCGCAGCCATCAGGTATATCCGGCAGTCCACTCACCTTAGTGTCATCAACAAACTTGCTGAGGAGACACTCTATCCCATCATCAAGGTCATTAATAAAGATATTAAACAAAACCAGACCCAGAACAGATCCTTTGGGGACACCACTGATTACAGGTCTCCAGCTAGACTCTGCACCGCTAATCACCACTCTTTGGGCTTTGTTATACAGCCAGTTTTTAATCCAAGTCTCAACCTGTTCTTCAATGCCACACTTTCTAAGCTTACTTGTGACAATGTCATGGGGGATTGTGTCAAAGGCCTTACTAAAATCAAGGTAGACCATATCCACTGGTCTACCTGTGTCCACCCATTTAGTCACAACATCATAGAAGGCTGATTAGTCAAACATGATTTCCCCTGGTAAATCCATGCTGACTACTTCTGATTACCTTCTTGTCATCAATATTCCTAAAGATGACATCCAGAATGACCTGCTGCATCATTATTCCAGGGATGAAGGTGACACTGACCGGTCTATAGTTGCCCGGATCTTCCTTTTTACCCTTTTTGAAGACTGGTATGACATTGCTTTTCCTCCAGTCCTTAGGTACCTCTCCTATGAACCACAATCTCTCAAAAATAATGGAGAGTGGAAGAGCAACAACACCAGCTAGTTCTCTCAACACTCTTGGGTGCATCTCATCAGGACCCCTAGATTTATGAATATTCAACTTTTGTAATTGATCACTATCCCAGTCCTTGTTAACCTTTGGAAAATCTTCCCTCTTACAGGCTGTCACTCCTGCCTCCTGGGTCTGGAGTTCCCAAGGGCTGGTCTTAAGAGTGAAAACCAAAGCAAAGAAGTTATTTAGCACTTCTGCCTTCTCTGCATCGTCAGTTACCAGAGCTGCCACCTCATTTAACAGTGCACCCACACTATCCTCCTCTTACTACTAATATAGTTGTAAAATCCCTTCTTATTTTCTTTAACTTCCCTAGGCAATTTTAAATCCAGAAGTGCTTTAGCTTCCTTATAGCTTTCCTACAAGTTCTAACAACTTCCCTGTAAGTCTTGCATGCAACGAATCCCTTCTACCATGAACTGCAGACCTCCCCCTTACTAAAGATTTCATTTAGGAGCTCCTTGGTCATCCACATAGGTCTCCTAACACATCTGCCTAATATTATAACATCCACACTTCTTACTTTTATTCTCCATTAATTTGTGTTGCCCAATGATGTGCTGTTGTTGTACTAAGATCTACTGCAATTACAAGCCTGTGATTTTGAATGCCGTATCACCTATCTGACCTACTCCATTCCCTTTTGTTCTTCCTGCCAAACCTCTCATCTCTGTGAAACATAGATTCATATTAGATTGCTTTGCTCTGGACCCTGAATAATAGGGCTCCTGTATCTATTGCAGCTTCAGAGAACTGGCAGATGAGGTTGCTAAAGCCCTCTCTATTATATTCCCAGCTCCCTCAGCCTTTCGTCATCAGGGAGGTGTTCTACTGTCTTCATCATCTTTGTGGCTCTGTGTTGGACTCTCTCCAGCAGTGCTGTGTCCTTCTTGAACAGAGGGGCCCAGAACTGGATACAATATTCCAGGTATGAATCTGTATAAGTTGCACATGATGCTGTTTGAGTCTTTTGGGGTGACAAAAGTAACTCGCCTCCTTATCTGCTGTTGTGAAAGTGTGACCCACCATGCTTGCAGCCAGTGGATGTGAGAATCACGAGCTATGCATACATGACATATAAGTTGCTTGTGTTGAGTAAAACACATTGTGTTTGCATGGAAAGGGTAAAATGGAAAAATGACAGTGCAGAATCAACTAATAAAAATAATTAATGAAAAGAAGACTCAGGGCCTGGTGGGGAGAGATTTTTCTTATAACATATTGTGAAGAAACCATTTGAGGATGGAATAATTTAGCAGTGTCTTCATGAAGAAAAGAGCATGACAGCAATAGGGGAAGAGCAAACAAGATGAAACAGAAGTTTTATGTTTAGGGATCTGTGCAGACAGTTCTGCTAACAAAAACTGTCATAGAAATTCTGTTTCAGTTAGTAACAAAATATATGTAATGTATGGACAGATTTTCCAAAGCATTCTTCATCCTTGAGGTCTCCTTGTCTGCTAAGTAAGTTCATGATAGTTTAAATGTTTTGGCTTACACATCACATCATCACATCAAGGAACTTCTTTCTTTGACTATGTCTATGCAGACAGCCTGGATCTGTAATGACCTGCACTAAAAAGGCTGGACCACATAACTTCCAATTATAAGTGATTGAAGTCGGAGCTATTTGAAATTGAGCTTTTTCTGAAACCTGATGTGTTGTTTTTACTACCCAAACTCATGTAACATGTAACATCTCTATGGTTTGTGTTTGTTGGAGATATCACACAAAATATGGCTTATGAAGGAGATGATTGATGTGGTGACACCTGAAAGAGAAATGGCCAACTTAGTTGAACAATTACTGAGCAATGTGGTGAAACACTTCCTAAAGGAAAGAGTAAGCAGACCTTAGAATGGACTTCCCAGGGCAGTGGTGACTCCCCATCCCTGGAAGCGTCTAAGGACAGACTGGATGTGGCATTTAGCGTCATGGTCTGGCCAATGTGGTGATGTTAGGTCATGGGCTGGGCTGGATTAGTTCAGAGCCTAGCCTCAATATTCTGTGATTCTGTGAAACCTGAAAGAGAATTGCCAATGTAGTTGAACAATTATAGATGAGTCTTCAAGCAGAAATTAACTCCCTTCAAGAGACTTGGCGTTCTTTCTGAAATTCATGAATGGACTAATTTCCCCATAAAATACAAAAGGAAAGCATTGTTAATTTGAAGGCTAAATGAATATATAATTGTAACATGCTGTGAAGTATTTTTTACCTATAGACAATTCTTCTTTGACAAGAACCTATCAAGCCAGAGCAACTTGTAGTTTCAACAAAACTATGTAAACAAGTGTGTTGTATAGATAACTATTCTATCAAAACAAAAATGTCACTGAAACTTGTGTAGACTTTGACTCATCTACTGTTTTTTCATTGCAGTTATGGCAACTCTATTCTAATAAATTAGCAGTATATTTATATTTTATGGAATAAAATTAAAGACTGTTTACTTATAATTTCTTCATTATCATTGCATAGAGGGTACATTTGGCCAAAAAATATGGAGACCCCACCTGGAGTACTGCATGCAGTTCTGGAGCCCTTATTACAAGAAGGATATGGACATGCTGGAGCATGTGCAGACGAGGGCTGGAGCACCTCTCCTATGAGGACAGACTGAGGGAGTTGGGGCTGTTCAGTCTGGAGAAGAGGAGGCTCTGAGGTGACCTTCTTGTGGCCTTCCAGTATCTGAAGGGGGCCTACAAAAAGGCTGGGGAGGGACTTTTTAGGATATCAGGTAGTGACAGGACTAGGGGGAACGGAGCAAATCTGGAGCTGTGTAGATTTAGACTGGATGTGAGGAGGAAGTTCTTCATGGTGAGAGTGGTGAGAGCCTGGAATGAGTTTCCCAGGAAGGTGGTTGAGGCCCCATCCCTGGAGGTGTTTAAGGCCAGGGTGGGATGTCCCTGCCCATGGCAGGGGGATTGGACAGGATGATCTTTCAAGGTCCCTTCCAATGCCTAATGATTCTATGATCTTCTTATACCTTTTCCTGCAGAACTGAAAACTTGCTTCCTGTAGGGTTTGTTTTTCACATGTGAATGCTCATCCACATGAGATATCAGTCCTTAGCACTTTCTGAACAAACCAAGCACTTCCACTGTTTTAAGCCTCATGTTGTTAAAGCTTATTCACTGTCTCCAGACCTCAGAAGTGGACATAGCAAACTTGTAATAATGTTATTGATTCCATACAATGACACCAGATCAATTTATTTTTATTTAATTCCTTTTTTTGCATCTGAGGGGCACACACTATTTTCTCTTTCCAGAACATTAACATGAAAGGTCTGTTGAGAATGAGTGATGTATCTTTGCATCTTGGTTTTTTCTCCTGAGTCATATAGTTTCAAGATACTTTTATCATGTGTGCATTATCTGCAGAATTTATTTCCAGAGACATAGCTTATGTGTGAAAATGATTTTGTTGGATTCATCGGTCTACAATGGTATCTATTATTATTTTTGCCTCAATTCAGAGATTATGTGAAAAAATGAGTTATTTTATCATCTCTGCTTAATTTCATATATACTCATCTGCATACATACAAACATGCCTACACTCACACACTGATTCTTGTTATTAGTCACTGTTCAATGCCACATACTTGATAGTCCTCATGTGCCTTTTTCATAAGGATCTTTCAATATAAAAATAAGAAAGCTTAACTTCTTTGTTCAATCTGAACTTCTGAAACACTTTATCTACCTGCACAATGCTTCAAACTCATCTAGGCATTAAAAAGAACAGCTCAAGGTTTGTGAAATCTTGATATAACGTCAAAAAGCCAATTGTTTTTGTTACTCATTCATAAGTCTCACTTGAACACTAAGTGTCCCAGAGAGTAGTGCTGAGTGACCTCTTATTATCGGAACTCATGAAGAGTGTTTCATTTAACTTCTTCAGATCATTTACTTTCCTGATTCGAGACAGACTAATGGAAAAGTTGAGATAATTGAGAAGCATACTAATTTGCCTGAGTCAATATGAACTTGGATGAAAAGAGTTCAAGTGCATCTCAATAGATTTAAAATGTGATTTTCAATTAATATATTGTATTTATAATGTAGAATATGCCTAGTGAACAATTCATCTAGCAAGCTAGTGGTCATCTTGAGAGATTGTTTTATCACTTTGTTTATTGAATACAGGTCTAATTTTTCACTGGCTTTGTTTCATTTCACTATCTCTTTCTCCAAACTGAGAATTCCATCTGTGCAATGATTTCTTGTAATTGCCTTTATTTTAATTAAAATAAAGATTCAAAATTAGATTATAAATTTGGAAAGTCAGCATACCTCTTGCAAAAATGCAACATACCAGGCAGTTCACCAAAGAAGACATTTCAATGTAAGCAGGAATTTAAGCACTGCTACTCGAAGTTACTGAAACACAGAGGGGTTTCCACAACACAACCTTCACAGCTGTAATGACTGATTTTGGAAATTATATCCATTCTAGAAAAACCTAAGACCTTTGGACAGGCCCGAGAAATAATAGGGCTTTTCTAAATGGTATGTAGCAATGACGTCATGATGAGACACTTGGCCCACTTAGTAAGAGCAGCTGAGAACATACAACTACTGTAACATGTACTTCATGTTACAGATTTTGTGCTGCTCACTTGTACAGTTCTCTGCAAGACAGAACCTCTCTCTCCAGTCACAGTTCTACACTCTCCTTTTATAGGTGTTCACGCCTTTTTCTTGAGCACTTTGACTCTGCCTCCTCTTATTTTCTTTTTCCTTTCAAATGATAGGTACAAGATAAAACCTGTTGCCACTGCTTGTATTATCACAGTAACTTACTGATGCAAGGTAAGAGGTAAAAGACAGGAGAATCCACTTCCTACTGCTATCCAAGGAGCCTCTGATGCAAGGAATCCATGTGTCACAGTTCCCACCATAGAAATATTCACAGAATATTTCACGCATTGCAAACTGTTACAAATGAAAAACATGAGTATCTGCCATCTGTGGACTTTGAATGAATCACTCAGCAATGGTGACTCCCAGTTTTTCTTCTAGAACCTTAAATCCTCACGTGGATTTATAACCATCAATGCTGAGAGCCTCAATCACAGCAGGCAGAATGCTAAAAGTGATCTTCCATAATGGTATTACACGGTCACTATTTTTATTTTTCTAAATCAATGTTTGTTTTCTGCTACATTACAAAAGATTATGCTTATCATCTTGTTTTGCATTTGGTTGGCTTTATGGCTACATGAAATACGTATCTACCTACCAGCCTGAAATCCAAGATGGAAACTTCATTATGTGTTACTACCACGGTGTCTGCAAGACACCCATGCATTGTGAAAAAGCAGGAATCTCACCACAAAGCTTGCCATTAAAATGACCAGTCTGGAAGATACTAAGTTTTATCAGAAACAAGTGCTTTGTCAAGATGAAAGATTAATTTGCTGTCTCATTTTAAAAAATGGAATTTCTTCTTATTAAAAACATTGAACTTCAATAGACCTTACAAGTTATTCATCCATACCATATTCTTTAACATAAATCACAATTTACTCTTTAAGGATTGATGTGAATTCATCTAGAAGTTAAGTGGACTCTCCTCAGGAGATAAATTTGCTTTCTAGTGTCTTGTTCTGCACCTGTATAATAAAGCACAGTACATTTTAAAAGATACTTTATGTAATTTGAGTTTTATGTATTGTTTTCTTGTAGGAGACATGTCATCATTTTGTGTTTAAATCAATGTCTTAATGAAACAATGTCACAGCCTATAGCTTTATTCAGTTAATTTACATTAAATTTCAGTAATTTGAGTTATTTGCATCTTACATTCCATCTGTTTCTTATAAAAAGTAATTTCCTATTGTATTATTCACTGTCTTGTAAAAAAGACTGAAATACCAGAACTATTTACTATGCAGCTGTTTGTCCACTATACGTAAGTACACTTTCCACTTATTACTTGTCCTTTAAGACATCTGTGTGTAACACATAAGCCATGCTTCAAGTCTAAACTTAAGCCATAGAAATTAGCCCTGTGTTTTGCATGTTACAAAAACCAATGCTCCTGGGAGAGGCCCATAAAAAAAGAAAACCATCATCTACTTGTGACTGAGAGAGTTCTTGATGCAAATCTTGACTCTCATAGGCCTTAATACGTTTTTATTCCACGAAATTGTCAGAACGTCCCATAGCGTAACTATGTCTTTTCTATATAATTGACCTTTTTTGCCTATTTTCAGCCTGCCACCTGCTTGAATCACAGTTCTGTACTGAAATAGACAGTGAGTGATTGTTATCTGTTCACTCTCACCATCCAATTTCTGGCTTCAGACACCTCTGTAAGTTTAACCAAAAGTGAATAATAGAATAAAGTTTAACTCATTCTAAAAAACTAAGTGCTTAAAATTACAGGAATTCACACTATCAATGAAACCCAGCTAAACTGATCTCTCCTTACAAACTACTTTCCTTTCACCTTCCTTTTTTTTCATTTCAAAAGCGGTGACAATTTTCTAACCTGAAAAAGCACCACTGTTGTTTTCAAAACTTTAGTGAAATGGCTTCTGTTGGAGTATTGCACAGTTAGATGCACTTTTTGCATCTCCTCTTTCAAAATGATGTTCTTGATATTTTAATAGCCCGAAGAGATCAGAGTAATTTTTCTGTTATAGATGTATGGATTTTCTTCTATTACAGGTTAGACACCCCTGTGAACAGACACATGCAAAGGCAGAACCCAAGATTGCCACCAAGTACCACAAAACACTGTAATCTCCTATAAAAATTAGCTCCTGAAGCTGCATGTGTGTCTTGGACGCCTGTCATTCTAACCCAAAGCTTGTAACGATTGATGATGCCTCTGAGAGCCTGGTAGGGCTGCAGGCTGTTGCAGTGCAAATGTTACAGTTGTTCTGAGGTTATAAAAATGTGTCTGTTCCCTGAATCAAACACCAGTTCAATATTTTTTTAAGTATGGGCTAACTTCTCTAAATATAAGAGCAGGTCTGCAGAAAGTTGTATGTGAGAATAATCTGAAATTCTATTGCTTTGGGGTATTTCCTTGAACAGAATTTACCTTTTAATCAACAAATCAAAGATTTACCTTATTGATCTTTAATTTTTAAGAACATAGATACAGCGCTGTTCTTCACGTGTAAATTCAAATCTTGGGAATGTAGCAAATTGAATAAGTCACACAATTTGAAATCAGGTATTAATGTGGTTAACTGTTAAGGCTCACTGCTCCTTTTCTAGGGTGTGCTGTTTTGCATAAGAACCCTTTCATGCTTGTCTTATAGCCCATACTTAGACACTCATTGATCTGTGCAGTTTCATGGCTGGGCAAAGAGGTCCGGAACAAAGGGATGTGGAGCTGTTGGAGGGAGTCCAGAACAGAGCAACGAGGATGATGAAGGAAGCAGAACACCTCCCTGATGAGGAAAGGCTGAGGGAGCTGGGTCTCTTCAGCTTGGAGGAGACTGAAGGGTGACCTCATTAATGTCTATAAATATGTGAGGGTTGGGTGTGAGGAGGATGGAGCAAGGCTCTTCTAAATGTCATCTAGTGATAAGACGAGGGGCAATGGGTGTAAGCTAGAACATAGGAGGTTACACATAAATGTGCGAAGGAACTTCTTCCCAGTGAGGGTAACAACACTGGAATAGACTACCCAGGGGAGTTGTAGAGTCTTCTTCACTGGAGACATTTAGAACCCCCCTGTATGTGTTCCTGTGCGACAGGTGATCAACCTGTAGGTGATCCTGCTGTGGCAGGAGGATTGAACTAGATGATCTTTCGAGGTTCCTTCCAATCCCTAATGATTCTTTGATTCTATGACTCTATAAATTAAAACTGTGTATGAGGATCAGTGCAGAATGCAACTTACACACTCTTAATATAAAACAAGGAAAACACAAAATAGATTCTGCCCATTGAAATATTTCATCACAGATCAATTTACTGCATGTAACCATCAAATGCCCACTTTGCTCAACCAATGAGCAAATGTTGAGATTCTTATTTAAACAAACTTTGGTGTAGGTAAAGTCTTTTGATCTAATTGGGGAAGCTGTGGTTTTTGAAGCTAAAAAAAAAAATCAAAGCATTTATTCACCTTAAGGAAGCCCCTCAACTCTCGGGAATTAAACCTGTGCTACTTGAGAAGGAGTGAAAGGCTATAGTTGAAAGATATTTATTCTATTAGGTATTCAGAATGGACCTGCTTTTCTTAATGCTTTGCTGTCCAATGGAAGAAGTCAGTCTTCTTTATGTTTTCATAGTAAGGAAAAAACCTTAGCAAATATTCCATCTCCCTGATTATCTTTACGGCTCTGCACTGGACTGTCTCCAGTAGCTTCCTACCCCTATTGAATTGGAGAGCCCAGAACTGGATGCCTTATTCTAGATGAAGTTTAACCAGGACAAAGTAAACAAGGCAGATAATCTTCTTTGACCTACTGGCCACACTCTTCTTAATGCACTTCAGAAGACCTCTAGCCTTCTTTGCCACAAGGCTACATTGCTAGCTAGTTGTCAGCCTGTGGTCTGCCAGCATCTCCAGGTCCTTTTCTCCACTTACCTTAGTCCACTCACTTTTGCAAGACACAGAATTACAGGTATTACTGACTTGAAACTTGCTATATTAAGTTGAGTTTTACCTACTCAGGCATGTCAATTCCCGTGTTTGTAGGTTTTCTTTCGTTACAATATACACGATCACCATCTTCAGGATGTTCACTACTACCCCATCCCTACTTCACTTAAAACCTAGGGCAGAGATCCAAACACTGATCTTTGGCTCCACCTTGTGATATCCCCAGCAAATACCAGCAAATATGAAGAGAAGGAATCTTTAATCCTGACTGTATCTGATTTTGATCTCTCTGCTGATGTAGAAAATGGAAAAAAACCCCAAACCCAGTTAGATTCTTTATGTTCTTCTGACTTTAAAAGACTTAATAGGGTTGAAAATTGAAACTAAATAAAAATAGGTAGTCTCAGAACTGTGAAAAAATTATCCAAGAGAACAAGACAAATTAAAATGGAAGCTGGTGGGCAATGTCAGGGTTATCATCTGAGTTTAGGAAAGTCATTTTCATAAAGCATCAATGCTACTGCACTACATAGGCTAGGACACAAAGTTTATTTTTTTGATAAAGACAACCAGTGAAAAGTGTACCCAGAATTTACTTTGGCAAGTTTGTCCTTCACACTTCCGTGGTCACAACTCTGATATCAGAACTGACTACAGAGCTAGCTCTTAGCTCCTAGGACAGTAGGACACTAAGTAAATAATTCAAGCATTAGGCATCAGTTTCTGCGTTGTAGGAACACACTGCCCAAAAGGATTTCGAAATCATTTGCACTTTTAAAGCTTGAGTGAGTCCCAGTGTATAAAGCCGACAGTGTACGCTGCAAAGTACTCCACGTTCAGGTTTCAGAATAGTTACTGCCATTGAAAAAGAGCAGAATTGCGGAAGACAATCTCTTCAACATCAAAAGGTCAGGTATTTTCTTGTCATTTTCTAGAATAAATTTATCATAATAACTCCTGAAATTTAAGAAAGGATATATTCACATCTAATTTCTATGAGTTACATTGTTTCCCTGAAATTTTCTAGTCAATTTATTAATTATTAATGATTTTATATTGATCGATATTAGAATTTAAAATATTTTAAATCTTTCAATATTCTGCCAATGTAGCTCATGTGAAAAATGCTACCTCTTGGGTAGTTTTCTATTTGTACCGCTGTAAAAGCAACCAGAAAAGCAATGCACTGAGACGGAGAATGTATCTCCTATTTGCCGTGTGAGCACATTCATTGTGCTACTTTGATACCACAGTTATACCTGAACAGAAGTATAAAGAGTTTTAATCAATGTTAATATTTTTTGGGGCAGATTCACTGTCATACCCTCAATAACTAATTTATAATCAAATCACGTACACAGAATTTGGTGCACAAGTTTGAAACAAATGGTAAAATGTCATTGAATTTCTGTTATGTAGATTAATCGCTGCTGATATTGTCAGAACATACATTATAAAATAAAGTGATGTATCTTATTGTGTTAGAAGCTTCTCAAAATGGAAAACGTAATAAGGAAGGAGGGGAAAAAATAATATGAACTGTATTCATTTCTGAAAGATAATGTTTTAAACTTCAGAAACAAAGGCAAATGTGGCTACGAACCTAATTTAATTAGGTTTGTAATGCAGGAAATTTTGTGCACTATCTCTTATAATCAGAAGAAGGTGGTGTGTATTTTGTCAATGATTATCTCCTCTTTCTTGTAGATGAAATTTTTTATTGTTTTGGGAATATCAGCAGTTATAGCCTTCACAGCTGTCTTCTTTTCTGTCCTTCAGACAAACAAAGATATCCTATTTGGTGAGTAACAGAAAAAGCACGTTATTTTCTTTTGTCAGTGATTTCTGTTAAGCTGAAAACACACCGGCACTGCAGAGGATTTAGCAATAGCAGTTTAGCTTAATCTTGTTTCATCTGTAAAATACTCTGATTTCTGAGAGAATTACTCCATGGGAGTTTTAAAACTCAGCTTCATAAATTCATAGAGGAAAACTTTGTATGTATAATATATCTCAATTGTATATTCATAGAATCATAGAATAGCTTAGGTTTGAAGTGAGCTCAGAAATCATCTAGTTTGACCCCCAACCCGCCTTAGGCAGGGACACTAGACCAAGTTGCTCAAAGACCCATCTAACCTGGCATTGAACAGTTCTGTAGAGGGGACATCCACAGCTTCTCTGGGCTACCCGTTCCAGTGCCTCGCCACCCTCCCAGCGAGGAATTTCTTCCTAATATCTAATCTAAAGCCACACTCTTCTAGCTTGAATCCATTATGCTTTGTCCTATCACTAGAGTCCCTTGAAATAACTCCCTCTCTAGCTTTCCAGTAGCTTTCTTCAGGTACTGGAAGGCTGCTATAGGGTCCCCCTAGAACCTTCTCCAGGCTGAAGAGCTCCAATTTCCTCAGCCTGTCTTTATAGTAGAGGTGCTCCAGCCCTCTGACCATCTCTGTGGCACTCTTGTGGACTTGCTCCAAGAGTTCTGTGTCCTATTTGTACTGGAGGTATGTTTCCCCTTTTCCAGCTTGTGTGAGCTCCCCTGGACTGCCATGATTTCTCAGATATAATATATAATAGTGTAGCAGCTCAATCCACTCCTTGTCTCAGAACCCATGGGTGAGTGGACTTGTGAAACTTCAGGTTCTTTATGCAGTCACTGTCCTGGCCCATCTTAAGACAAAGAAGTGACAAAGGTTCACATATTCACTTGGGATTGAATTAAGGATGCCTACACCACAGTTTCACATAAAGATCAAAGTTTTACTACAGCCATTAAGTTCCAAACACCCACAGGCTGCCCATGGAAGCGGTGAAATCACCAACCACGGAGGTATTTAAAAGACATATAGGTTTGGTGCTTAGGGACATGATTTACTGGTGATCTGGAAGTGCTGGTCTAACAGTTGGACTTAATCTTAAAGGTCCCTTCCAACAAAAGTGATTCTGTGTGCCTGTAATAATACATGATGAGCAGTACTTTGATCATAATGTATTTTTCAGAGGTTAACTTCCTAAAAGTAATTAAAAATCACACAACATTAAATCCTAAAATAATTAACACTTCTATTGGCCTACAAAGTCGAGTTTGCTTTTTATTAGACTCAAAAACATATTCAGATCTAACAGAATTCTGTATTATAGCATTAAATGAATTATTGTAAATTTTATCATAAACAGGTGAAAAAGAGAAATCATAAAATCTGAGATTTTTAATCAAGTGATGTTGAATTTTGCTTAGGAAAGATTACTCCTCAATACATATTATTTTCCCTTTAGCTGATCATCCTATTAAAAATGTGTCACAGAAATAGCACAACATAGACTATAGTTAAAATATATCACCTAAAATTCCTGTGTGCCTGAATGGTGAGCAATTATACATATATTATTATTAGTAATCTATTATCATCAATTCGTAATTTTTTCAGGAAAAATGTATAATCTCACAAAACATAGATGTAATTAAACCACTGTATTTTAAAGCTAACTGATTTAATTTAACGTAAATCTAGATGTACACAAAGGACAAAAATATCTGTGTTCTATCATAGCACTACACAAAGTAACACAGCTGAAGTATTATTAGGTTTACACCTATTTCCATCAAACATAAGTTAACATGGGTTTTTTAACATAGGTTAAAAATGAAAATAGTGTTTTAATGCAATTGATGAGATCCCAGAAAAATCTTAAAATTTGTTAATAATGCCTAAATATGGACTTGTATTCTTTACGTGGCTCAGGCCAGCTCATACTACCTATGAGGGATGCTCAGATTTTTTTCTGTCCAAGGACAGTTTAAAGCTAAATACATATGAAGCCAAATGATTATAATCACAACAGATGTTTCAGATGGACCTGTTATGTTTGGTACTACGTAACGTGTGAACAGCTGGACTGATACTGGAAGAAACTAAAATCTGACTCATCAATCTTTACAAATGAGCAAAGATTTTCTACACCTACCTTACTTTTCAGAAAAGTCAGAAGCCAGAAGATCAGTTTTAGGAACACTAAAATATAGAGACAATTTTAATAGGGAAAAATTACATATACATTAATAATACAAAGCCCTATATTTTATAAGTTGAAATGATGAAATAAATATGTTATTGAATAACTTTTTATTTTATTCTTTCCCCGTTGAGAAGAAACTGAAGATAACTGCATTACTGAGGCTATCCAGAAGGGCTTCGGTCTGGTGGATTATGCTGCACAACATACACTGAAAAGGTAAAAACAAAATAGCAAGCGTTTCTTCAGCAAAAAGATTTCGTAAGACAGAAGTCTGAGATTAGCGTTTCTTTGAGAAAATACACAATGGTAGATTATGTTCATGATCATCTGAGCCAATATAATCTTGTGCATTATCACGACCTATGTTGTTTCCTTAATATGGGCAAAAAGGAAGAAATATGAAAACAAATAGGAATGCTTTTCTGATCTAAGCAAGACACCACATTCTACGGCTCAAAAAGTTATGATTTTATGGATGTCACATACTTTAGAGGTTACATATTTTAGAGCCTTAATTATATTTTTTCCAGTGCAAAATGAGATGGGAACTACTTCTACATCATCCGTGTCAAACCCTTAAGGCCTTAAACGGAACCACTGAAGTGATTTTCACATTCCTGCTTCCATCTTGAAAGATATAATAAAAGGATAAGGGAAAGAAAACAAAACTTGGCATGAACTGTGGGGAGTGAACGGCTCGTAGAAAGGTGCTTTTTGCTTGAGTTATGCTGTGAGAGTGATCCTGTTTGAGGAATGGTGAAAGTGATTCAGAATGGCAAGCCATGAGTTTACAAAAAGTGACAATTCTCTGTGCAGTCCTGACTACAGCTCTGTGCTATAAAATGTTAATTTTTCCTCTAATATATAATATGTTTACATCAACCAATTGTTACAGGATGCCATCACCTTATTTTTGCTTAGACTTTACTAAAGATCTTTTTATTTTGAAAACGAGTCACAAATCTCAGAGCTCCAGCAAATAAGACGTTTTTATATGAAGAGTCAAAAACTGTGACTGCTCAAGAAATAGCATCTAAGATAACTCAAATTTATACTTTTAATACTTCAGTGACAATCCTAAGGCATTCACATTTTAGAAAGTAGATCTCAGCCTTTCAATGTGTCGTGTATCAAATGAACATACTGCTGTTCCACTCTCTCATAGTTACTGTGGTAATTATTTGATCAATATTTGCCCAGTGTCTTGAAAGATGATAGATGCTAAAATATGCTAAAAGACAAATGCTTAAAGATGATTGTTGGAGTTCTGCTAGGAATAAAACTGAGTCTACTTGCTCACTCCAAATACATCACTAGACAGCTAAGCTTCCTTCAAAGTATTGTATAAGCACATACATAGGCTCTAAAAATCAATGTTACTAGAAGTCCTAATATTGGGATTCTCTTTACAGCCTTTATATGAACAGCGATGACAATATGACTCTGGTTGAAAGGATCTCCAGCAGGAGTAGGGAGGTGATTGTGCCCCTGTACTCGGCACTGGTGAGGCCGCACCCTTGATTACTGGGGTCCAGTTTCAGGCACCTCAGCATAAGGGAGACATCAAGGTGCTGGAGGAGTGCAGAGGAGGGCAACAAAGCTGGTGAAGGGCCTGAAGACTAAATCTTATGAGGAGAGATTGACAGAGTTGGGGCTGTTTAGTTTGAGGAAGAGGAGTGTAAGAGGGGATCTCATTGCTCTATGACTATCTGAAAGGACATTGTGAGATGCTGGCGCTGTTTTCTTCTCACAATTAATTAGCAACAGAACCAGAGAGAAGGGCTTCAAGCTTCAACTGTGTAGGTTTAGATTAGAAAGAAATTCTTCACAGCAAGAGTGATTAGGCACTGGAATGGGCTGCCCATGGTGGTGGTTGAGTCCCCATCCCTGGATGTGTTTAAAAGTCACTTAGATGTAGTGTTGGGGCATATGGTTTAGAAGTGAACTCATAGAATAGGGTTGATGATTGGACTTGATGATCCCAAGGGTCTTTTCCAAACTGAATGGTGCTATGACCTCTGGATGTCTTCTGTTCATTTCTCTTCTCCTACTCCACTATTGTGCCTTCACCTATTCTTCGTTCTCCTCACTCTACTTTCTTCCCTTTCCCCATTTCTGCTGTCTTTTAACAGCAGCAGTTGAAAATTAATTCAGTGAATAGATGTTAACATCTGATGGCCGTTGTCAACCAGTGGATCTTTCTTAGGCAGAGCATTGCTAGTAATAGCACTATGAGAACTGGTCATGCCTTTATCTTAATTTGGGGATTAACCCTGATGCAGCTAGAGGCTTTCAGCAGAACATCATAAGGTTTGTGTTAGTATCACCACTGAGGCACAAGTTTATCTGTTCTGTGTAATCAAAGCCACAAGTGTCCAGTAGCTTGCATTAGGAATCTGAGTCTTATACAAGTATCGTTTGTTCTTATGTTAACTGGTATAAAGTACTTCATCTTTTAATTTACTGGAAGTGAAAATTTTATTTCTATTGTATGCTTTTGTGTGCTTTTTGTGTGAATTCAATTTATTATGGCTGAATTAATTGGGATGGTTAAGAATTACAAATGTCATTAAGAAACTTCTTTCCATTTTAACAAAGGCTTGTAAATGTGCTCTACAACTGCCTCTTAGACGTTAAGCCTTGGCCATTTGCAAAGCATGGAGACTGAATTATTATCCGCTCTGTTCTACGTAGAACAGTCCTTTATTATAAGAGGTACAAATTATGAAGCTTGTACTAGCTTTAACTAATGAATCTCAGAACTGCTGAGAGTGCTTCTGATTCTGACAGTACAATCCTTTTCATATTCTGCTGACTCTTCTTTTTGTGGGTTTTAAGGTGTAGAAGAAAGTAAAGTCAACTCCAGAACAGCAAGTGGTAATCTCTTAGGCCAGTGCAGCAAATGACCACATATTCCTTCTGTTAGAACTTAGCAACTGACTCAAAAGGGTGGCTGAACAAGTTATGGATGCAAATTACGGTGGTAGGTTAGCTGAGGCGTCTTTCCTTCTTTATTTCATTTGATTGAGTTTTAGACATAGCATAATTTTAGACTCCTGTTTGAGCTTACTCTAACAGATTGACTGTAAGTACAATTCTAATACAAACACGAGAAGTTTTTCAGCCCAATTAAAGAAATAAATTATTGAAATGACTTAGTGAATTTTAACGTATGTTCTAGCTGAAGTAACAACATTCTTAATGGATTGGATTTACAGATTATAGTCTTAAAAAACCCTACTTAAAAAAGTAGATTCAAGGTATTTCTCTTCATCTCATTCTGCTAAAATTTTTTATTAGTATTTGACCAAGTTCATTTCATGTTGTTAAAAAAATATAAATGGTAAACACCACAATTTAGTATAATTCTATTGGCTCCTATCTATGCCAACTCAAAGCAACTACACGAAGAAGAGAGCATCTGTGAAATCATCTCTATACATACGGAAGTGGAAAATAATTTTCATTGTTCCAGACAAGAATTTATAATTGCAGGAATGCACTGAGTCAACACCTCTCTGGTCTCAAAGCAAACTGGTCATGAACATACACATTACAGGAGAGCAATTACACTCTTTATAATTTCATAACTTGATCACCTTACATTCTGAACCATGGTTTGAATTACTGTTTGGCAGGCCTCCTCTCTCTGATGGTGACATCTAGAAAAGCCCATAAAGTAGTGTCTCCATCCTTAATTCTTTTTATGCAACCATGTTTCTAGTTCTACAAAGAAAAATTTAACTCTTCTCTGACAAAATCAAGACTGCTGTTCCCATTTTTAAACTTGTCTCATGCTCTTAACAAGCTTAAGTGGATATGGCAGTACAATGTTTTAATGAAAATTGCATGTCCAAATAAAAGTGTGCTTCAGAGAATGGATGCTATGGATGGATCCTATGGATCCTTAGCTATGGATGCACCCTATGATCATGTCTGAAAACGGAATATAATGGAGTATTTTTTTCTAAGCTGTGGGACCCAATTTAGAATTTTGGAATTCCAGCTAAAACAGAAGTTTCCCTGACGATTTTTTCTCAGTACTCTTTTGTCAGTAAAAGGACAGTTATAAGATGACCAATGCTGAATAAAAAAAATTTAATCATGCAATCAATGAATCACAGTACAGTTGAGGGAGATCTGGAGACCATACAAACCAGCTCGGAGTAGGGTCAGATAGAGCAGGTTGCTCAGCATACTGTCCATTAGGGCTTTGAATATCTCTAGAAACAGAGAGTTTGTGAATCTGCCTGCAATGATCGACATGGGTTTTGTTATTAGATGTTACATAAAAGCAAAACCAACCCACTTAGATGTGAGAAGCTCATGTTGTGACTATCCTGCACAAGGTCATTCTAGCCACTTTGCACTGCAGGCTTTGTCCATCCCAACAGTCTGCATCTTATGCTGAAGGCTTCTCTAAGCGTAACTCTATTGTGTGTGTCCAGTGGTACTTTCCACTTTCTTTGAAGAATTTTCCTTACAAAATCATTAAGTAGTCTTCCTCTCCACTTTCCCATCATACACTTCAACCAAAATACACCTTAAATTCACAATGCATCCAACACAGACAAATGAGTAAGTATGAATAAGTTCTAAAAGTTTACATATATGTTTTAGAAGTCTTTATTTTCTCTCAATTACAGAAATATTCAAGGAAGGGGAGTAGCAACTCCAACCTTGCTGCTGGCTTTCTCGAAATTTCCTGAACAAGAGAGTCAAGGTATTTCCGAAGCAGCTGAACGAATGGAAATGTCAGTTCAAGTGCTGAAACAAAAAGCTTGCCAGAAGCACAAACGTTCATTACATTCAACTGGTAAATATATTACATTGATATTGGCAGACCTCCTGCTAATTTCTTAAATGTTGTCTTTTAGATTAAAGTTGGATAGGCTTCACTTTTATTTCGCTTTTAGTAGGAACACATATCTTGTCCTCACCCTGAGGCCATGATGCACTCCCTTTTGACCTTAAAATCACCTCACATAGTCACTGTTTTACATTTTCTTTTGCTGGAGCGTGGGCTGTGTTCCTGTAGTTGAGGAAAACAGCACCATGCTATTGACATCCTGTGAACTTGTGACCATATATTTGTATTGTGTGTAAATCAGCTTACACATCCACAGTGTTGCAAGCTTCTTATTCACAATGAAATATCAGTCTTCCCCAACACTTTGGTGTTAGTGCTTCTGGGGCACAGATAAAGTAATACAAGTTCTATTGATTTATGGCACTGGCATTTTCAAATACAATTTATCTGAACATTAATGGCTTTGTTAATATACCTTTTTTAAGATTCTTATTGACAAAACTAATTTTATAATACATTTCTGTTACACATTTATTTCCATTTGCTTGTACTATAATTGGGGTTTTTATGTTAGCTGCAAGAGGTAGTCCTGGCAGTTCAATGATGTATAGCTGTCTAAGTAAAGTAAAAATCTTATTGCTGTTAATTAGAGGTGAATTTCAATATATGTTTGCCTGGAATGTTCAAAGACTTAAAACCATTTTCTGTCTGTTTCCCATACTCTACATAGTAGAGCAGCATGAAATGGACAATTGTAATTTATATTCTCTGTCTTAGTGTTACAGCATGACACTATTTTTCAAGGTAGAGAAATATTAGAGTGTTCTGGACAAACTTCCCGAAGCATGTGGCTTCCTAAACTAATGGAACATTTGTAGAACTAACTATATATATCTGTGTGTGTGCATATACTTAGATATACGCAGACAGTCACACAGAGTTGCAGTTTTCTGTTAGTGCCCTTTCAAAATAAATAAAATTTCTAAACTGTAGGGCAAATGCACAAAATTCTTGTTAAAACAGCAACTGCCTGGCTTCACCAGGGGCAAGTCCTGCCTGACTAACCTGGTGGCCTTCTATGAACAGATCACAACATTAATGGTTGAGGGGTGAGCGGCCAATGTCATTTACCTGGACCTGAGCAAAGCCTCTGACACTGTCCCGCACCACATTCTGCTCTCCAAGCTGGTGGAGCATGGGTTTGATGGGTGGACCACTAGATGGGTAAAGAACTGGCTTGATGGCCACACCCAGAGAGTGGTTGTCGATGG
>JAOXOE010027054.1:0-19580 GCA_028565055.1 Phoeniculus purpureus
CCAAGTGCCACATCCAATCCTGCCTTGAACAGCTCCAGGGACGGCGACTCCACCACCTCCCTGGGCAGGCCATTCCATAATGTACTTTGTTGTTCAGTTAAGAACAGCTCTTGATGCTCAGCTGTGTCTGGGTGATTTTTTTCAGACTGATTATTCACGTTGTGTAAAGAACAAGGTATGAGTTGTACTCTCGTGCCGCTTCAAACCAGGCACTACCACCTGTAACAGTTGCTCTATAGAAAAGCAATGTGTGTGAGGAAAAGGGCCTCCTGAGCTGTACTGAAATGGAAAGAGAAAATAGATATTTAAAAGGCTTTCTCAGCTGGTCATGATGGTTTCCAAGCACAGCACTGAGGTAAAAGGCACAGCCTGTAAATGCCTCTCAGAGGCAGAGCGACCAGTGTTAATAATGACATCCTTTAACTTGGTAACTGCAGCAGAAGAGCCACGTGTGTGACACTCATTTGCTGTCCTGCTGAGACACACGACACAATGCGCAGAATCCCTTTTTGCTTTCGTGAGGAATGTGACTTTTTGGTGGCAGTAAGAATAGCCCAACTCAATGCAAGAGTTTAGAGTATCTGGCATCACTGCAAACATTTTCCCCCAAGCCTTGTTGAAAACAATCTGTTCCGTCTGCCTGTTGAAAGCGATGATGTTTTCCGTAAGAGCAGCTCGTGTGCAAGCAGCCTACCAAGAAATAGTCATGGAAAATAATTGGATCCACTAGTTTTAAAGCATGAGTTTAAGAACTGCAGACTAGTTGTGTCAGGATGCAAGTGTGTGAGGAGGAAATAGTCAATGAATAAACCATTCATCATGAATTACTGCCTTTTCAGGGGCGCTCTGATCATGGTAGGCACATGGAAACTTTGCCCAAAGATAATCTAATAAAATAAATGTGTTCCCGATGACTGCACAATTGGTGCAGTCTTCATCAGCAACATCATGGAAGTACCTTTTCTTTTTTTGAAGTTTGTTATCACACTGGCTTTTCAGGCTAAACCTCTCTGTTATTCTTTGAATGTAATAGCTCTGTTTGCCTCATGCAGCCTAACCTGGTTTCTTCTACCCACCTGTCCTTGCAGCCTCTGCCTTAAGAGGTTTCTGAAGCAATGCAGTGTAGCTGGATGTGGGTTTGTGTTCCTGAGTTTGGTGTTTTTGTTTGAATGTGACAGAAGAAACAGGTTTTGGTGAGATACTGGGGGTGTGCATCCAACATTACCAAACATTCACAAAGGTGGTTGTTTAAAATAACGTTGTCGCAACATTATTTGTGGTTTTGTAGAGATCAATATATTTTCAATTTAATGGTTTATTGGAATAGTCATACCATCGGTGAAGCTTCTGCTCTTGAGGTGTCTGCATCCATGTGAAGTGTGTTCAAGGCCCTTCCATGATGAGAGGCTGGGATGCTAAAGCAGGGCAAATATTTAAAAGGCTTTAATGATACTGTCATCTGAACAAAATTAACGACTCTGTGCTACGGATTTGTTCCACTGTAGCGGTTAATTCTGGGGTGACGATTATAACAGTCAGTGTGTGCACTGATGTCATGTTTAGCACACACAGTGTCATTGGGGAAAAAAATTTCCATGACTGCAGAAGGTGAACTGCAGCTAAAGCAAATGCAGGGTTGAGAATCTGGGAAAATACAAACTGTGATGAGTTTGGAGCCTTTATTGCAGTCAAATGAATAGTGCACCTGTTGGTATCAGGTAACAGAAAGGCACAGATTTTAATTCAGACTGACACTGCTTCCTGCATTACGTGTGTTACTGATTTATGGCTCTAAATTTACAGCAGTGTCCAAAACATTTCAGTAAAGAAGTAAAAGTGGTTGCGTTATGGACTACCACGAGAATATTTTTCTCATACATTTCAGATCATAATCTTTGGGTTCAGTTATACAATTTAGATATAAAAAACAAAAGGAGGCAGTTTCTAAATCTTTCAGACAGCTCAGCTGAGCTATGTGAAGCACCATTGGATGGCTAAACTGCAGCTCTTCATGGGAGCGAGTGTCAAGAGGTGTGTAAGGTTGTGGAACTGTATGAGCTGAGGTTGTACTGCAGGAATCAGTCAGAGAGCCCATCTGTCTGACCCACTGGGATCAGCATACAGCTCACTAACAACCAAAGGCTATCTGAGCCTCGGTTAAGTCGCATATGTTCTGGCTTGTATGCTTGCTTTGGAACACGTGGAAATTTGAGATAGTTGAGGTCAAGATACTGGTTTTTAAGCACTGACAATATTTAAACCATTGTGGTTGCCTATAAATGTATGAATTTCTGAAGTACCACTAACCAGTGCTGTTAGGGAATGTCACTCCATAACAGCAATAGTAAGTCCTGTACAGAATGACCTTTAAGTTCTTTCTCAGTTATTGATCACTGAGTCAAGCTCTCCATCAATTAAATTTGAATCCTGTCCTTTAATGAAAAGGAATCAGTATGTAGAGTGTATTCCTGTATTCTCCTCCTTTGAATGACTCAGATCCCATTCATCTACTGCTTGAATAAATCTGGAGACTTAGAAGGGTAATAGGATATAACTTCACACCTCCTTTCTGCATTCAGAAAATCTTCCTGTGATTGTTACTGATACGTATCTGAGTATTAAGGGGACCAAGACCACCCCCTATTTCTGTATCTGAGTATAAATGGACGTTGTCAGGAATGCCCAACCTCCTTTTGGTTTTTTAAAATTGTTTTATGGAGTACTGGGCACATGGCTAGTCTGCTCAGTCTGCACCCTTCCGAGCAGTAGTGGGAGAAGACACTTGACTGTCCTGAGTTTGCGTGCTGTCTCTTTTCTCGGCTTATAACAAAATGAAGCTGTTGGCACTTGGGTCTGCTAGGAACATTTATATTCTCATTGTTCACCCTATGGAATAGCAAAGCAAACACGAAACCCCCCCTTTGTGTAGGAGTTAACAGTCTTTTTGATATTTGTGGTTGCATGAGGCTTCTAGAAACTGCAGCTAATCTCATGTAAGTTCTGTTGTAGTTGCTTGATGGATACAAAGCAAAAGCAAGGGTTTCAGCCTGTGCTTCAGATACTGTGAAGTGTTGAGAATATTGAACAGATGCTCTTCTTTGAGGTATCAAAAAAGACTAAACCAAAACAAAGCAATCTTATAGTGATCAAAAATGGGAGTTTCTAAGTATAAGAAAAACGGATGGAAGCCCTTAATCTTGCAAGAGAATACCTCGGATTCTCTGAAGAACAGACCAAGTGTGTGTTCTTATACTCTATCACCTCCTGGTAGGGTAACTGCTTGTTTTGAAGATAGTCTTTCCAGAAACGAATTGCTTGAAGATGCAGTCTGAAATGTCCTGAGGACTGAAGAGGTTATTTGTTAAAATCAGTAGTCATTTTTTATTCAGTTGATTTCTTAAAACACATTCACTATGATGTATTTTCAAAATAGATATGTATGTCTCTTTGTTATTGGCAAGACTGTTTTGAACAAGTGGGCTGTTGTGGCAGGCAGCTGGACAAGGAATAAAAGCTGCAAAGATTGTGTCTGACAGAAAAAAAGGCAGCCCCAAACCTGAGGGATCTGTTAATTCAGTTTTTTAATACTCATTGTAGTATCTTGCAAGGAACTACAGAGATGTGAATTACTGAAGAGCGTGAGAAGTTAATTATAAGTGGTTTCAACAACTGGCAGGTTTGAGGCTCTCTAAACATAAGGTCACCTATCTGGTTAGTTCAAACTGGTACCCTAACCCTAACCCTAACCCTTTCGGCTGCCTTTTGTTACATCTATGTCCTGTATGTCCTGGAAGAGTTAAATGATGAGAAAATTTAACACACTGCTTTAAGGATCTCAAACAAGAACAACTGAAAATGTTTTAAGATGATACTATCTTCAAAAGGAGTCCTTTGACTGTTTTCTGAAGTGTTTCTGTTTTGCCATGTTAATGTTACTATAAAGCATTTTTGTTGCCAAAAAAATGAAAAAGAAGGAAAAAACCCCTGCAGCAGTGAGAAATGAGACGTGTATGGCCGGGTAGTTAAAGGCGGTTTTTCCATTGCAGTAATAGGAAAACTTGTCTTAATAAACATCATAAACAAGTCTGTTTCCCAAGGGACGTGCTTTGTCACTGCCTTGCTGCAATGGTGTATGCCCATGGTCATCCTGACATTGAGGCAGCACTTGGGAATAGAATAGTAGACCAAGACCTGGCTGCGTTTGTATCCCTTTTCTGTATCGTCACAGATGGAGTGTGTTAAATGGAAGGTCTAGTGCACGTCTTCTTGAGGTAGATAGAATACCTGGAAGTGCCAGAACATTTATTGCCCGCAGCTAAAAATCCTTGTGTAGTAGAGAGAAACCCACTGACTCAGCCCAGGGAATGCTCACTTCACTGCTGGTAACAGGCTGCTCCAGATGCCCAGGCTGGTGAAAGCTGACATTTTCATTTGGCAGAGCATGTATTTATTTCCATGGGCTCTGTCTCGTCCTGTTATTCTCACTGACTGTCCCTTACCTTATCCTGGTCTTTCCCTTCTCTTGTCTTCAGTCCTTAGTCTCCTTTTAACTTTTCCCCTTTCTCCTGACCGGCATACTGAAGGCTGTTTATATACCAGCAGCTCTTTTGCATGGTGTATACATTCTCCATGGTTTATGTTTTGATCTGAGTCAAGGATCAAAAGGGCAAGTGGCATGCCCAGATCACGTGCTAAAATACTACAACCCTGTAGATGTTACCAAAATGTAAATAATCATTCCAGTAATTACTCCTTTATTTCTTATCTAAAGGTCACGAAGCTGTGGTTCATTGTGAATGCACAAGACATCTCTCTGGATGCTGATAGTGTTGGTTTACAATATGTTCTAAATGCCACCATCACAAACTAAATGAGAGCTACAGTAAGAGACCGTATTAAAACAGGATGACAGTTATTGTGGTTAATCTTTGGTTGTACTCTCATCGGTGTTCTTATCAAAAGAATGTAGGGTAAAAAATGAAGCTGCTTATATACATGTTCAGGGAAACTTTATCTCAAGCATTTCCAGATATCAGTCCACGTATGTGGCGTGTGCAGTGGAAGAGGTAGGCATAGAGGATGGTATTCACCAGCCCTAATTTAAGGGTTAAAACACTATGGCTTTGTGATTAAGTTAATTATTATAAGCTGCCTCACAGACAGCACGGAAAGATGAAGGTATCTTCAAAAGCCTGTTTATTTGATGTAAATATTTGCAAAGGAATGAGCTAAGCAGCGCTCTGGTAGGGCTGGTTTCTCCCCAGTGGTGATAAACAGAGCCTTGTATTCCATTATCTAACTTTTAAACCCTAACATTTAGGTGATGCTGCTGTCACCTGCGATTACCTGATTTATATGCACTTTTTGGAGAACAGACAAAATATTCAGGCCTAGGGCTAGTGGAACATTTTGACAGTTTGTTTTTTCTCCCTGTATGCTCTTGCTCCACACAAACTGCTTCACAGCACAATGGAAATAAGGGCAATGAGGTCTACATGGAACAATCAGCTGAGTGCCTTTCGGCACTAACAGATGTTCAGTAGTGACTCTGATTTTGATTTGCTTAGGATGCACTACCCTGCTTTCTCCAGCTGTCTCCCAGCCCCAGTGATATATAGCAGAGTACACATACCGAGGGCAGCGGAGAGGATTGTGTTTCTGGGTCTCAGTCACCTCTAGGGCACAGCCATGGCATATTAATAAGCTTCTGATAAATATTCACTGTATTTGTATTTTATCTGTGTATTGGTGCAACCACAGCGCAAATACCTTTTCTGCTTAAGAAGCGGGGAGGTCTGGTGCGGTGTCTCCACAGAGTGGGATTGGCACGCCCCAGTGGGTGTGCACGTTAATCTGTTGTGGTGCAGGGAGAATCATTTTTTATATTATTGATAAATGTAAAAAAACCCTATCAGTCATTTTTATTTCATCTTCTGCTTCTGACACTTTTGTTTCTGGATATGCTTATAATAATATTATTAATATTATGAATAATACATCGCTATATGATTTTTAATAACACAGTAGTACATGCATATAGTTTCTAAAAAACCCATTGGGATGTGTGCCTGTAGTTTCCTTACTGATGGGGGTGCAGGATCAAAAAAACCTTGGAGATCACTGGTCTAGTGGGTATGATACTTGAACTTTGACAGCATGGGAATGTCGGTCAGAGCCTGGCAGTGTGTTTTTTATTGTCTCACGAAACTAAAGACTCTTGCTCTGCTGACATATTTGATGCATACATTGGCTTCCGTTTCTCTGAGGTAAATGCTGTCTCAAGCAATGTATTCTCAGCATGACAGACTTGTCACCATTTCACATAAAACACAATATGGCCTTGAGTGGAGTCTGAATAGAGCAGAAGGTGGGCGTGCTACAGCAGAGGGCTTGTAATCTATTTAGAAAGCGTGAATCAGGAAGACACAGATCTTGCTAATAGAAGGCCCTGTGATGAAGTTTTTAAAATAACAACACAGCCCTGTTATTGTGAGGGCTTCCTGTGGCAGATACAACATTTCTTGTGAGGATGCCTGTGTCTCTGTCATTTAGGATGGGCAGTCAGACTTCAATCCAAACGTGTGTTTTGCCAGTGGATCCTGTTCTCTTCATAGCAAAGCAAAGCCACTTACCTGTTGTACTTTTTTAATGTCAGATGCATAAAACCTGATATTGAACTTCTTTTTTTTTTTTGGCCAGATTATGATCTGCCATGAATTATTTATCTTTAGCTTCATGTTTGGGAACTAGGTCTGGTCATGCTGGCACCCTATAGAAAGTGTTACGTGCAGTTGTGATCAAGTTTCAGAGGATGCCACAGAATCATCTAGGGTGGAAAACACCTTCTAGATCATCTAGTCCAGCTCTTCCTCTGGGAGAGTTGCAAACTCTCCAGTGACTTTCTCCATTTTCATAATTTCATCCAACACTGACAAGTCTCCAACTAAACACTGTGTCTATACAACTCCGGAATGCTTCCAATGAGGGCGACTCCACCGCAGCCCTGGGCAACCCATTCCAATGCTTTATAACCCTTTCAGTTAAGAAATTCTTCCTCATATGAAAACGGAACCTCCCTTGGCACAACGTGAGGCCATTTTGTATCGCTTGGTTGATATGTTTGGTTGAGCAGACTGACCCTTACCTCTTGGAGAAAGAACAGGAACCGCGCAGTGGTGGTACAGTGTGTGGTGAGCTGGCACGCTGTTTGTGAGCCTGCCTGTGTAGCAGGCACTGTGCTCTTCAGTAAGTGGTAGAATCCATCAGTCCTAGTTTCCTATTGGAATACCATTTACCTGATCTTGTCATAAAGTTTTTAGAGCAGTTGGAATGCAATTTTCAGGACTGATTTAGTTTTTCTTGGAGCACACGAACGTTGACGTTAAGTGTATGGAGCGGTAGAACTAAGCGTGTCTGAAAACCGGTTCCCACAGGCCATTTTTCTTTGCAGTGTCTTTCTTGGAGACTGATTATTAACAGGGCTGCTTTTCTTATGCAGAGGAGTAACTTAGTTTCATCAATAACCAGCTATTTAAAGCTGCACTGAGTTGATGTGACCCAGTAGCCATTTTCCCAGCATGATGGACATTATTCTTGTGCTGTACTTGGAAACCAAAGCCATCTGCTAACCTTTCCTAAGGTTACTGCTGAAAATCTACGAGCTCAGCCTTCAGATCTGTCCAAATTTCTTAATTGGGGTTTTCAAGACTTGAATGATGATATTCCTCTGGGAGAGTTGCAGACTCTCCAGTGACTTTCTCCATTTTCATAATTTCATCACTTAGAAGATGTCACGTCAGGTAAAGGCACATTAAGAAGTTATGAGAGGGACATAAATTTAGTGCATCATTTATAACACTACAGTAACAGCCTGGACACCTGCTTCTGTCCTAAATGTAATGTGACTTGTCTCTGGAGCACACATGTGCAGAGCAGTGGCAGGTATTTTTTACGTTAATGTACCAGAGTATCTGAGGGGACAGACCGAGCCTGAGCTTTTTCTGTGAAGATGTTTTTTCATGCTGCTCTGAGTCCCTTGGTTTTAGTGCCATGATAGCATGTTTGCCTGAGATGACAATTGTCATCTCAAAGTGAGAAACACTCATGGTCCTTTCGCTTCTGTACTAGTGAGCACCGTTAGCACCTGTGTGAGAATCCGTGACGTCGGTAACACCAGATGAATTGGGAGCAGAGAGGGTGGGGTAGAAAGAATCTTAAAAATGCCAAAAACCACAGTAAAACAAGGAGTGGCAAATGCTATTGCTGCTTTTCTGAGTTCTGTTGGAGAGTATTTAGGGCTCATATTTGATTGATTTTGTGCTCAGGGCACTTACATTTTGGGTTGCTGAAGTTAATCTGGGTGTGAAGTGTGCCTTTAAAGAAGAGAGACATGATAGGGCTAATGTCGTCTAGGAGGGGAACAGCACAGCACCTTGACAGTTCTGTTCTGAGCCACTTCCAAATCATCCAAAACTAAGGTCTTCTTGCTTATATTCTTAAAACCTTCCCGAGCCAGTCAAACTGCTTCTTCTCTTGGGTTGCTTTGTTAAGGCTGCAGTCTTGTCTTTTTACATCTTCATTCTGTTAGGTAGTTGTAGCCCTTTTTTTACTCTTGCTGTATTGATATTGTTGTTGCCCCAGTACTTCATAGTGTATGGAAACAGGATGTGGATTGTTACTAAGGATGTCTGGGGTGGAGGAAAGTAAGTGTAGAGAAATACAAATTACTCTCTGTGCATTTAAGTTGTTTCATTTTAGTAAATATTTAGCTAGCTAATCCTTTCTACTGAGCAGGCTGACACTGACAATCAACAGATTGTTTCATAAGGGTTGTAACAAAAGTGTCTTAAGAAGTCCTCCAGAGGAGGAAGAGGGAGGAAATCTGATGTTTTATTCAGAGATACTACAGTGCCTTGTAGAGAAGGAAAAACAGTAATTGCAAGTTGACTGAAACGTCTCCTTGCAGAGAGGGCTTTTCAAAGTGAACAGCGGAACTTGAGTATCTTGCTGAAGTTGAGACATCATTATTCAAAAATATTCCGTTCACTTCTTACAGAAGATACAGACTTTCATGGTCTTATTTTGTCTGGAACCTGACCAGTGAAAATGGTGTCACACCCTTCACTCATTACAAAGCCTCAGGATGGCCTGAATCACAACATCAGCTTGCAGTGGAACTCTGTAGGGAAACTGTAGCTCAGATGAATTTTTGGTTGTGTTATAAGACAGATCGACATGACATGGCTTTCTGTGGAAAACTCTGTAACTTTACTACTAAGGGATAATTCCTTGTTGTCAAGCTCAGTAAAGAAATCAGATGGGAATAAAAGAGAATTATCCTGTGCAGGTTGCATTAGCAGAGTAAATACAAAAGTAGGATTTGAAATAAAACAAATGTGTGCCATAGGCATTTAGAAAGTCATTACACTGATTAGTACTATCAGCACATTAAGAAATGGCTCTGATTTACAAATCACTGGAAAATCTGTTTCTCAGCCTATGTTGACTGTGGACCTTTTTTCTTACTTTATTATCATAGAATCATAGAATCATTAGGGATTGGAAGGGACCTTGAAAGATCATCCAGTCCAATCCCCCTACCACAGCAGGATCACCCAGACCAAGTCACACAGGAACATACCCAGGCAGGTTTTAAACATCTCCAGAGAAGGAGACTCCACAACCTCCCTGGGCAGCCTGTTCCAGTGCTCCATCATCCTCACTGTGAAATTACAATGCATGCCTCCAAAACCAGAGGGTGTTGCAGCCCAAAATACATGAATGCTCAAAACATGTTTTGCAGCAGTAAAAAGGTGACTGTGATTGTACATTACAATTACTCTTGATCTTCCTGCAAATGAATATGCAAGAGCTGAAGAGTTCTCTATTTACCGATGATGCTAAATAGGGTTCTGTATAGCTTCTGAATGTCTAAGTAGGAGGGTGCCAATGATGAAGGGACTGTTAATCTTCAGCAGTTGGTCTCCTAATTCCCTGCTTTTACTTCAGAAGTATATGGGTCTCTGGTGTGGCTTTCTTAACTTCTTCCTACCTTCATGCTGTGCCTGACATGTCCTAGAGAGAAAGACAACGTCATGCTGGATGCTTAGTGTGGGCTGAACTCCATTCGCACTCCACCTTCACTTGTCTTGCCGACTGAATTACTGGAGCAACCCCACTGGTTTTGTGGCCATTCAGAAGGATGCTGTTGGCTGCAAGTGGCTTTGTAATGCTGCTGTGCTCCTTTGGATAATGACCTTCTGTTCCTCACTAGAGCAAATCACTTTTATTTTTTTTCAGGAAGGACTGAAAAGAAAGGCAATTATTAATTTATAATGTGGGCTTTTTCCACACAAACCCACTGAGATGCTGTTTCCCAGAACTGTACTGGCAGATTCCTAGTGAAGATTTAAAGAATGGGCAAGGTGGAAGATTGATTATTTCTGGGGGAAAATTACCCCAAACACCTTCAACAGGAGGAAGATTGATGGAAATCAATAAAATTGAAAAACACACTTATGGGCAATATTAGACAATTAGATATAAGTTTGTTGTGAAATATGGCAGCAAAATGTCATAGCAGTTTAGAACTGCAGCATATTTAGAGCCCTTTCAGCTAGAACAGAAGGTGGTGATGCCGCTTTCTGAGAGCTGCTAGCAGTGACACGCTGCAGTGCTGGCCACTCCAGAACTAGACAGATGCTAAAAATGAAGGTGGCTAGCATGGATAGAAACTACTGTGGTGAGGAACCTGAAACTATTCTCTTGGGAAGGAACAGTAAAGACTGAACATAATTTTTGTTTAATGCAACTGACTGAAGAAAGGTACTTACTGACGTTTAGGTACATTTGGGGAGGTCACTTTGTCTCCAGCTATGGCTCCCCAAATGTATGGGGCTCGTGTTCCTGCTGTGCTATACCTGTCAGGGCATAATCTCAGGTGCTGCTGGGCTCCAGGACAGTTGGTACTTACAAGTAGCTCCACTTGGTGTGACTGAATTATATGCAAATAATTCCAATAAGATAATTTCAATTTCTTCTGTTATCTTCTTTCTTAATTTTTGTTCTTAGAGGCTGGCAAAACCCCTGTCTCTAAAGATCAGAAATTGTCTTTTTTTCTGAAAAAATCCAGCAGAGTCATACCAAGGTACAAAAAGTAAGAAAGGTGAAGCTCAAATTGTGGAATCAAATTGAAGCAGGATCTTGATGACTTCTAGAACCTGCTGCCTTTGTTTTTAGAGGATTAACCTGTATGTTGGCTGCTCAGCTGTCACATAGAAGAAACAGTGGAATGAAACATCTGGTTTAGTTTCATTTCATAGTGTGCTATTGTAAACTTAGAGCATGCCAGACAAAGCAGACTACAAAAGTAGATGTAGTACTGCTTTCAGGTGTGGCCAGGAGATCCTTAAGTGCACCCGAGGTAGGAATTTCCTCCTGCTGGGCATGCACAGAGTAGTAAGTGCAGATGGAGAAGGAGTTTTGAGCTTTCTGAGCACTTACAGGCCTTTGTATAAATTCAGGGGACCTGATTTGCTTGGTTGTTCTTGAGGCTATTGAGTGCCTAAAATCTGTGTATTTCAGACTAATATGGTGTAAGATCCTGGTCTGTGGGACAGAAAAGATGAGACTAGGCACCTCATCTCCAACTGCCTTTGGCTTTTCACCTATGATAAATCTGGACTGTTGTTCACTGAAAGTGGTCACCTGAGTGGAATTAGCCCAATGTGTTGGAGGGGAGGCAATTCTAGCAGTGTTAGCTTAAGGATAAAAACAGGAATCAAGAAAAGGACTTCATAACAAACTTGTTTGAGTTTGGAATTGTTAATATTATACAGCACACCTGTCATACTCAGGAAGGTCTTTCCTTTCACTTTCTCCTCTCACCCCAGCTACCAGGTAAGACCGTCAATTTAAGAACGTCAGTTTTAGGGAAAACCCACCAAAAAAGCTGGGTAATGGCAATGAGGGGTAAAGTGTTTTGAGAAACGAATGAATCGCTGAAGAGCAGCCTGTTCTCTCTCTTTTTCTGTACACACTTACGTACACTTAAATCGTCTACGTGAGTATACCCTTGAATTTTGGTCCTGATCCTGCCCGAAGTAAAAGCAGCTTGTAAAATTGTTTGATTCAAAGTCTTGAGGCAAAATTATTATAACATAAATTATTTGGACTGAATAGCAATCTGTTCACATCAGACCAAAGGAGCAATATCTGTTAAATACATTAGAACAATATTCCTCCAGCCCAACAAACCTTTGCGTGGACAAGGGCTGGAGAAGGGGGATAAAAGGTGATGAAAATGAAATGTCCTTGTGAATTTTGCTAAATGAAAAGTTATTAGCCCAAGGAAGAAGTATGTGACTTAACAACAAAAAAAGCATCGGGTTGTGTGCTGAATTGTGACAAGGTGCGCACGGCAGCACGCACAGCGTGAAAAGGCGACAGCATTTCTTTTGCTAAGTTTTAAGGCTTTTGTACTGTGCACCATGAACTTCTTATGTAGTTGGTATGTTTTGCACTGTACAATGCCAAAGGATGATTTGGAATAGTTTTAGTTAGTCCATTCGTATTCCTTCATGTAACTACATCAGACTTCAGAGGTCTGCAGTGCAGCATACGATTATTTAAGGTGCTGTTAAATCACGCATCATCACCAACTCCCATCATATGATGTTAAGGAGTTTTCAAATCAGGCAAAGTGCTGAAAATGCCGGTCTGGTTTATTAATTGTATGCCCAAATGTGGGTAAGGACCTGGTGAGACAATAAGCTGTGAGCCAATTTAGGGTTCTACTTCACATGCTTGCAGCTGTCCTTTGTATCTGAATGCGAGTCTCTTGCAGATACTGACTGTTCCACAGAATGGTAATGTTACTATACAGATGTTCTGTCGTATGAAAAAGACTGCACGTGGAAGTAGGATAAGGAAAAGAGAATCCTGCAATCTAACCACCACCTTACTTCACCAAGGTGAAATCTTTTGAGGTGGACTATTCAAGCTGGGAAAGATTCTGTTTTTGCTAGAAGGTGGTTCAGTGTGGAGAGTCTGCCCTCCTTCCCGTAAGCCTTACACTGGTATGTAAACTCACATTGTAAAGGACTAAAACTTGCCTAAGTCTTCCAGTGGATACGGTGTGGAAACTTGTTAAAATGGCCGCGTGCATCATTTGGCCAGAAACAGAGGAGAGATGGTTTCCCAATGTTTCCATTGGGAGACCAGGGATTGCTGGTTGGGAAGATTTTCAGGTTTACAGGCAACAGAATTGGTAATGAAGTGGTAAAATAAAATAGTGCTAGAATGTCCAGGACAAGTTATACCAGTAAACGTAAAGTAAATGTAGAGGCATTTAAATACAGGGCAATAATGAAGAAAAGAGTGTCCAATAAGGCGCTTGGCTAGGTGGGCTGAAGACGTTCTGAAATATGGAAATGAAGCATTAATTGAACAGCAAAGGGACGTTACCTCTGTATATGCTAGTGAGAGTGATACTGGAAAAGGGTATTCAGTTTTGAGTCCTACAGTTAAGAAGTGATTCAGAGAAAGTGAAAGTTTAAGGGCTGGGAGGAGTATCTTCTGATGGAACACACACAGAGCTCACTGGAAGAAGCCAAGAGGCGATTTGAGGGAGTCTGTTTTTCTCTTGGGAAGAGAAGGTATTTATGTAGAAAAAAGGTATGACAATAACCAATAGCTAAAACTGGTGCTGGATAAATTGAGGGAGAAAATTTTTGTTTGCCTGTAGTATTATCTGAGATATGAAAAATTCAGCAGATGATGTAAGATAGCTCCACTGCAAATACTGTCAGCTAAGCCTGGAGATATTTCTAGCTAGATGCTCCAGAGCACTAGTGACGGCCGTGGTAGCTGTTGAACAGAAAGGTGTTCTCTGCGCCTGGGAATTCAGAGACTAACCAGAAATAAAATTTAAAATAGGGGAAAAAAAGAATTCTCCATTTCAACATGAAGTTAGGGGTTTTAATTAGAAACCTCTGTGTGATTTAAGGTACAATGTGCGTGAGATAATACTAGGTGTTAAGAAGTTCTGAATTTTCTTTAGAATCAATGAGTTACAGCTCAGAGTAGGAAGTGAATGAAAAGAGTGATATAAACCTATTCCTTTCACAAAACGTCTGACCTTGGCTGCTGAAAGAGGAGAATGATCAGACATGAAAGAAAAACGTTCTGATGGTGTAGGCTCTCTAAATAAAGCGCACGCGGTTAGGGCTCCTCTACTGAATCCTCCTTTCCTGAACACAAGCAGAGCTCTGCTGTAACAAGCGGATCATCACTTCCAGAGCTCTTCTGTAATCTCTTAAACTGGGCTTATTGTATACCTAGCAAAAGAAAAGTGTGTCTGGCTTCTTTCTGCAGCTTCCAAGAAATCGAATGGAAAGTCCTTCGCTAGTTATGTTTCTGTTTCTCTTGGCGAGCGGTGAAACAGCCCTTTTCAAAAACTTCTCTTGAGGCACGTTTCTTTTTGAATTCTCAGCATTGATTTTTTTTTTTTTTAGTCTTTTCAGCAGGAATAAAGTAGAAGCAGAGTATTCGCTGCTCTTAAAACATTAGCAAGAATGTGCACTTCTCACTTCACAAGCTTCACAAGCACTCCTTGGTCCACCTAGTGTGAGATGAAGGTTGAAAACCATGGAATATCAAAGTCCCATTTGTGGCATATTTTACAGAAAAGCTGCTGTGGTGATCTGTTGTCATGCTCAGCCAGCAACTGATCACCACATGACTACTCTTTCATTCCTCCCACTCTGGTGGGAGAAGAAGGAGAAATAAAATGTTCATTTAATACATGATTTTGGGACAGTCATTCTGGGCAGGAGAGATGGTGTGGAATTACTGCGTGTTGCATCCAGAACTCAAGGCTGGTGCATCTGGTGCAGCCCAGACTTACAGTCTGCAGGTGAAGACGTTTATCTTGAGGAAGTTGCTGGCCTTCAGCTGCTGAAGCCAGTTCAAGTTCCATCACCCCTGCTCTTCATTCAGTTTCATTAAAGACCAGCCCTCATTGATTTGAATGATGCTTGCTGTAATATCGTCGACATGACACACTGCAGCTGTGGAAGTGATGACATACAGTGGCAGAGTTTCACGGGTTGGCTGCTGTGGCCAGCCCCAGGACGAACTGGCATGGCCAGGCACTTTGCAGTGATTTGTTTCTCTGGAACCGCCAGGTTGACAGCAAACTGTTTTGAAGTAACTCTCATAACTCTCCAGACTCGTGGCAGATTGCTGGACAGCGTTCTTGGTAAAATGTAATGTAGACTTCAAGAAGAACTAGGACAAATTCAGAACACATAGCAGTAGGAGCTTGGACAGCCCAAGAATATTAGAAGTTTTTGGTTAGAATTAGCTGAAAGGAGAAAATGGAGGTGAAAGAGGGGGATCCTCCCCTTTCTTGCCCATAGATTGGGTGAGTTTAGTAACAAACAACAATGCTGTGTGCAAAGATCAGCTAAACCTTGTGACCAGAGATATCATAAGTTGACATTACCCAGTGCAACAACATTATAGTCCCAATCAGTCTCCCTGGATTGATGAATGTCACCACAGGGAATACACAGTGCAGATCACAGAACATTAGGGATCGGAAGGGACCTCAAAATATCATCTAGTCCAATCTCCCCACCACAGCAGGATCACCTAGACTGAGTCGCACAGGAACATACCCAGGCAGGTTTTAAACATCTCCAGAGAAAGAGACTCCGCAACCCTCTGGGCAGCCTGTTCCAGTGCTCCATCACCCTCACCACAAAGTTCCTTCTCATATTGATGTGGAACCTCCTACGTTCCAGCTTACGCCCTTTGTCCTATCACTAGAACACGCTGAGCAGAGCCTGAGTCCATCCTCCATTAATGAGGTCACCCCTCAGTCTCCTATTTTTTCCAAGCTAAAGAGACCCAGCTCCCTCAGCCTCTCCTCATAAGGGAGATGTTCCACTCCATCATCGTCAATGAGGATTTACGTAAAATCATTGTGTGAAAAAAATGGACCACTAACTAGTGTGAGAGAGGAGTATTGGATTATTGTTTTAACATGCTTTGGTCTCATCTGTTGTTGTCGTAACTACTTGTGCCCTACATTGAGTGGCTGACACGGTTTAGGCCCAGCCAGCAAACTGTGTGTTGGCTTACTCACTCCTTTCTCCCTACTTCCCATTGAAATGAACCTTATCCTAGCCAAACCCAGGACAGCGATGCACTGAATGTTGTCGCTTTGGAAGTGACAGCTGCGACTGTGTTTTCCACAGAGCTTTGCTCTGTTGGGCTGGAAATGCTCCTGTGTTCCAAACCACTTGAGATACTTTAATGGCAACAGAACTCGAGTTTGGTTTAACTGTCGGGCTTTTTTGTTGTTGTTTGGTTTTTGGCAAGGAAGCTGAGCTGTTTGATCCTGTCAAGGATAAGGCAGTCCTAGGCAAAAGTGAAAGTGGCCTCTAGGCAGTGGGGAGCTGTAGTGCAACTAGCAATGACGTCTGTGGAGTTCAAGTTGACTACACAAGTAAGAAGGACATACACGCTTTCAGCATACTTCCTGGTTTGAGTTTAGAAATAAAATCTGCTTGAGACGTTGAAACACAGATTAGATCTTGCCATTATGGTTAAAGTAGACAAGACAATAGGAGGTTTGTTGTCAAAACACACAGTGGGAATAAGAAGCGTCAGATAATCAAATAGCATTTTTTTCTTGCTGGATGTCTAAAATTTAATGGGAATTAGGAAATCCTTGGAAGAAGCTATAAGAAGTCCTGGAAAGAGGTATATTTTAATGGATATTGTGCACAGCTAAGACTAAGAAGTGTGTATTTGACCTTTACAGTGTGATGTAATTACGTATGTCTAGTCAATCGCAAAATCAGTATCTAAGTCATGTGGAGAATATCACAGAGGTGAAAATATTACGATTTTATAACTCTACTGCTTCTCTCTTAGTTTCATCCAGCTTGAAACCAAACATTGTCAAAAGCATCCCTTCTCATTCATTCTACTATTTGTGTGGGCTGTATTGATCAAATGTCTATGGAAGTAAATGTACTCAGTTAAGGAGGACAATGAATTAGTTACTTCATGTCCTAAGAAGCTGATTTCCTCTTGGAATATACCAATTAGCTGCCACATGCTCCCCAGTTACCAGTAAGAGCGCTGTGTGCTGTTTCCATTTAGAGCTTCCTTGGTATCCTGACAGATAAGGTCATAACATGCGGAACCTCTGCACTAAATATCAGTGTGACTTGACAAGGAATCAGTAATGTAATTGCTTTCTAGTGATTTAATTTCTAGTCAGGAAAATTCGAACCAGGAAGTGCTGCTTTAACATACCATCAGATACTAACTGTTCAGTCACTAAAATACAGCAGTTGACCAGATTTTGTGTTGTCAGACCACACTGAAACCCAAGGGGAAAAACAACCCCAAAAGCTGGAAAAAGAGACAACTGAGCATTAGATGAGTGGAGAGAATTAACATACTTTGAAGATGCTGCTAAGCCAGGTTTTCACTGCAGTCAATACCTGTACTCAGAGATGCAGTTTGTTGTCTTTTGTAACATTACTTCCTATATGAATGTTTGAAGGGACAATCAGAGTCACTGTGTGTAGCCCATGGAGTTCCTGACTTAGATGCTCACATGGAGGTTTGCAGTAACATACAGACCATGTTTACAGGTGCAGGTTTGGACAGTTGAGCTCCTGTTCCATCTGTGTTCTCAGATAAAAGAGTGCAAGCCAGCAGTACACATTATCCTAGTGCTGAGCCTAAAATAATAAACCAGGTAACATGAAGCAGACATATCCAGCCAGCTCGCACTTCAAGTCAGCAAGTAAGGACGTCTGCTTCTGTGGCCGTGCTTGTACAATCACACAGGGCTCTGTGCAGCTTTGCATTCCTAGGACGTACGTATCTGATATTACCTTTGTTGTAGTTCCACCTGTTGTAGAATTTAGGGGTCAAAGGTAGGTCTGCAAAAAATCCACCAAACTAGGCGTCATTCGCTGATGTGGTGCTGACAATGACCCAGCTAATCCTAAACAGGTTTTATTTTTAAGCATTGTACTTGACGTTAAGTGTGGTACTTTTTATCTCAACGGTGGCTCTTTATCAAACTTTCTTTCCCTTAGTGGAGGAGAAGGAGGAGGAGAGAGAGAGATCAATAAGCCCTTGGTTATCTTGGATTGTCAATGAGCAGCATAATTCGGGCTCGTATCATTTCAGTAGAAGTTCTTGGAGATGGCACTTGAATGTGTGCACAGAAAGGCTGCAGATTTCGTTTCTTTTTTTAAAACTTGCCTGTTGGTAAGGTTTCTTCCACTGAGCCTGATAGAATTGGTGATGAATAAGGAGGCAGTTTAGTCAAGGCACATAACACAGCTGCTTGCTTTCTTCTCTAACTTGTGGAAAGGATACGGTGGTTTTTCTCAACCAGCCCTAAATTCTTACCCCCGGGAGAAATTATGCCTTTTATCTGTGAGTTTCTCATGACTGGACCTTCCTGATGGCCTTAATGTGGTACTCAAAATGGAAAAAGAAGGTTTATAAAAGGCATAAAGGAACAGAAATAGGCGGCCAATTAAATAATATTGCAGTCTATAGCCTGTCTCACAATCTACGTACCCATCCATCCATGAAGGGGGACACTCAACCTGGGAGCAGCAACGTAGAAGAAACCCTCTAGATGGTTACTGCTTGACCTCCAGATCCAATCAGAATTTGAGAGTGGGCTAGAGCAGTGGGACAATGCGGTGCTGTGTTGGGGGGTGTGGGGTGGGGTGCTGTTTATGACACTGGTCTGGGAGCTGAGAAGGGACCAAGGTGCACAAGTTGCACCTGGTCTTGGACTAGTGCACATTCCCCAGTATAAAATCGAGGAGCCAGTGATACTGAGGGATACATGTGCTGTGGTCTGATACCTAACACTGGGACAGGGTTGTCTCTTTGAGTCTAGCAGCAGGTTGGGGATGGAGCTGAAGTATGTGGGAACAGTTTGGAGTGTATAGGCTTATTTAGCACTCACCAAGAGAAAAATCTGTGGGATGTGGTAAGTAGCTTAAGGATTTTAATCCAGAGTTACATAAAGGTGGTTGGCAAGCTTGAAATGCCTCATAGTGTTCTACCCAGCAAATAGCATTTGCTAAACTAGACACTTATGTTTTGGTGAATGTCACATTTCTTAAACAAATCGTTTGACACATGCTTTTCTGAAGACTTTTTTTCAGTACAGTGTTAATGCATAGCATATTGTTTATTTGTCTAGAGGCAGCCTTTGCTGCTCGATATCAACCTGTACCGTGTATACACCGAAGCATGTTGTCTATTGGCAGTGGGGGTCTCTGGTAGAGGTGGAATGTTCTAAAAATACAGAACCTGCAGACAGCAAGGTAAGAAGCAAATGGTAAGGTTATTTGTTATCTGACCAGCTAACTCTTAATAGCTCTTTCTAACAGAATGAGAATGAATTACCTCAACACTTAGATGAATAAAACTTGCACATATACCTAGAATCATAGAATCATTAGGGATTGGAAGGGACCCCGAAAGATCATCTAGTCCAATCCCCCTGCCACAGCAGGATC
>JAOXOE010027055.1:0-19580 GCA_028565055.1 Phoeniculus purpureus
GTGATATTTCCTGTGTTCTGCATCCTGTATACAGTACCCCTTGTCCTGTCTGACAGAATCGAAAAGAGTGTTCCTTTACTCTTGACATTCAGCCCTCATGTATTTATAGACAGTAATTAAATCCCCCTGTAGCCTTCTTTTGTCCAAACTAAAAAGTTGCTTAAATCATTTCAACATTGGAGTCTTATAGTGGGACAGGACTATATCTGTTCTCCACAAGACTATACATTTAGAAAAAATCTATACCCTTTAATTTTTATCCATATAACAGTTTCAACTCAGAAGTTTGACTCCTGAGCCTGAATTTATGAATAGAGCTCAATGTTTTTTACCTTTTAAAATACACTGAAGAAACTAATGTTGGAATGTATACTACTAGTAGAAAACCCTGTATGACTGTAGAGCTACAATGGAGAGGAAGACTGACCCTACTAAACTTCTTGCCCCATCAGTTTATGGTTAGTTCAGCAGCCAGCATCTCTGTTCTCGAAAACTAGCAAAATGTGAGTATTTCTGCTAAATTATATTTATGTGGACTGTTCTGATAAACTGCAGGTATAGGAATTGGTGTCAAACATAAACAAATATAAAATACATGCAAATAAATTTATTTTAAACTCTTTAAGGAGTAATGATCTGAGGTGTTATGAAACTTTAGGAGGCACAGATCTTCTGGAGATAAATGTGAATTTCACATGAAGTAGCTGTTCTAACTTTAATGACAAATGCTCTATTGTATTAATAGAAGTACTAACATTTGAATGATCGTATAGGTGAGCCAGCAATGTGCCCTTGTGGCCAAGAAGCATCCTGGGGTGAATCAGAATGAGAGTGGTTAGTAGATGGAGAGAGGTTCTCCTCCCCATCTATTCTGCCCTGGTGAGACCACATCTGGAATATTGTGTACAGTTGTGGGCCCCTCAGTTCAAGAAGCACACAGAACTGCTTGAGAGAGTCCAGCACAGAGCCACGAAGATGATGAAGGGAGTGGAGCATCTCCCTGATGAGGAAAGCTGGATCTCTTTAGCTTGGAAAAAAGGACACTGAGGGGTGACCCCATTAATGGTTATAAATATGTGAAGGGTGGGTGTCAGGGGGACGGAGTCAGGCTCTCCTCAGTGTCATCCAATGATAGGACATGGGGCAACGGGTGTAAGCTGGAACATAGATAGGAGGTTGCACATAAATATGAGAAGGAACTACTTCTTGGTGAGCGTGACAGAGCATTGGAAAGGGTTGCCTAAGAAGGTGAAACCTCCTTCTCTGGAGATATATCTAAAACCTGCCTGGACATGTTCCTGTGCAACTGGATCCAGGGGATCCTGCTGTATGGGGGAGATTAGACTGGATGATCTTTCAAGGTCCCTTCCAAACCCTGATGTTCTGTGATTCTGTGAAGTCAAGCAAAACTGTATCTTTGCAGAATGGGGGTGTAGTGTTCAACTTGAGAGTTTTTAGTGTTGTTTTCACTGATGCAATTCAACTTCTCTTTGCAGCTGGGAACCACTAATGCTGAGGTGCTGACAGCTACAGAAATGACTGTAAATGCATAATAAGATGAGCAGAGATTTTCAGAAGGAAGCCAAAATTACAGACTCTGCAACATGGGGATGGGAAATTGTTTCATCCACAAAAGTCTGATTGTTCTTACCTTCAAACAACAGGCTTATTTTCTGTCCTTTGAGTTTCTGGAGGATTAGGATGCAAATGCCACATGCTGAGTCTTCTGCATGCAAATGGTTTCAGCAGTAACACCTGTCCCTGTCAAGCTGTGCTGGGAAAGTGTGCACTGGGGGGTTTAAAAATGACACCATGACAGTTGAGATCGTCTAACATGCTCAAGGTAACAGGCTTCTGGCTTAATCACAAGGGGCTGGAGTCAGGGCATAATCAGTGATGGGTCCTTAGCCGCAGGATTTGCTTCCCGCCTCGGCTCAGCAGAGCCTGAATCTCGCTGATTTCTCAGGCATACTGCAAGACCCATTTGTTCTCTGAGGCTTTTCCAGAGGCGAGAAATAAAATGAGGAGAGTTTTTAGGTGATTTGACAGGATCTGGAGAGAGTCATTGTCAGGTTTGCTTTAAAGGTGGTTCATGATAGCATCTGTAAATACTCATAGAGAGGGAAGGCAGGCACACAGCTTTGAGTGCAGAGAAACAGCTCACTACAGATCAGATTAAACCCTGTGCACAATGTTTTATTAAGCTATAGGGTTACAAAACTTTCCAAAAACTTTAGAAACACCCTCTTGCTCATGCTTGTTTCAGTTTCTTAGCACTTATATCTAGGTAACTAATACTTAAACATATGGACTTCTCATTTGTAAGCTGTGAAAGACAGTGCCCCTATAACTAAAGGAATCTTTATTGATTTAGAAGTTTGTGTCAGGTGAGGAATTGAGCATTTATGCATTTAATTTAGCTCCAGAAGAAACTATTTTTCAAAGAAAGTGGGTTTTTTCTTCACTTGTTCACTACTTTTAAATATGTCTGAATAAATACTTAACTTTGGAGTATAAAAACTTTAAGATTCTTTTTCATACTCAGAACCACCAAAAAGCAGGTATATTCTGTAGAAAGGGAGAAGATATCGATGTTCAGCCTATTGAATAGGAACACTTAAAGACACTGCACAGAGAATTATGATGAAAGTGGTCTTTACAAACTGTTTACTGTAAAGATATTACTGTTCACTTTTTAAGTAGGACCTAGCTCTAACCAAATGCTCGACTTACTGCCTGATCTTGCAGTACAAGCAGTGAATTTTATTTAAATACCCTAGAGAATCTTGTGCATAAACACATAAGAAGCCACAACACTATTAAGATCTTTAGGATATAGATTTTGCAAACGTGTCTGTCTGAGGAAGAATAACTTTTCCTCATAGCTGTCCTACTTATGAAAAGACCTCCAAAGAACCTCAGACTCCCAGAAATAAAACACCCTCCAAGCTTAATAGCTAAATTCGCCCACAGATTAATTTGTTTTCTTAGCTTGCTTAGAACAAGTAAAAAGTTAACCACATATTTTGCAATAGAATGGGTACAGAAGTGTTTGCAGAGTGCATATAAAGACCAGGGGGTTTTATTTTATAAGTTACTCTCCACTAACTACTGTCCTTCTCAAGTGAAGCTGTATTTTGAAATGTTAGTGAAGATAAAATCCTAAATGTGTTATTTTTGAGAAGGTTGCTATTTTTACACCCGAGTATATTAGGAAGCAGGGCACACAGTGCTGTACTGCATGATACTGATTTCATTTTTCTTTTTGCATTGCTCTGACAGCAAGGTCATTTATCTTTTGGATAAGGAATAAGAAGCAAAAAGAAAATAAGAAAGCTATTTCATTTGAAAGAGAATATTTTGCCACTGCCTACTGTTAATTTTTATTCCACCACAAGCAAACAGACTTCCTCATCAATAACCTGACTTGGTAATATGTTTGGCAGTGAAGGATTGATAGCATGTTCTAGTAGGCGAGGATGACTTGCATTGCAACTGCTTATTCTTTAATTACATGGATGACTAAAAAGGTGAATACAGAAAACCCAGAAGGCTACTTTTATTTGTACAGTGTTGGGGAGTTAAAAAAATAAGAATATGGGGAGAAAAAGCTTTCCCTTTTCTCTAAGAAACTTAATGTTCTCAAAGGAAATATTTGGTTTGGTTTGATTTGATATATCACAAGTATTAGAAGACAGTGCTACGGAGTGAATGCACCACTCAACATGCCTCAAAAGAAAAGAAAATAGCTAAGAAGCTGTGCTTCAAAACAAAATAGGCTTTGCACCAAAGCGTCTCATTCCAAACCTCTGTTCAAAGTATTGTAGAGAGTCTTTCAAGCAATGCAAAACTGTTCTACCAGGATCATGCTGCTTTCTTTGGGAGAAACATCATTGATTCCACAACTGGTGTATAAGGAGGAAAGTGTTTGCTTGTATCTGCTCCCTGTATGTCCCATCTATAGCAGCTCTCCAGCCACTTCCAGGTGGAAATCAAAAAGTAATATGAAAACAGTCCTCTTTGGAGCTAAGAATGGGGGTACAGGTGTTTCTAAAAAAGACTTTAAAGTTTCCACCCAACCTCCCTATGGAACTGAAAGACACAAATCTGTAAAAGACTTTAATGAAGAAAAGTTAAAAGAGAATGGAATAGACATTCTGAGTAGTCGGTGCTCTTGGCTGGAATAGCAAAGGTTTAGATAAACTGTAAAAATCTGTTCAGCAGCTTCTGGACACTTGCGTTTTCTAATTAGAAGCATTTTATTTGAAAATATTGTCTTTGTCAGCTTTTTTCCTACACTGGAAAGCAGTATACATGAATAAGAAAAGTCATTGTTATTTATTGAATTTATGAACATTTGCAAAAAAATAAAGTACTAAAACTCACTAAATTTGTGAAGGTGCAGGTATAAGTGGAGAAAACTTTACTGAGCTTAGATCTTTGAAATCTTCATCAAAATATGTACTGCAGACAAGGCACATAGCTTGTTTCCCTTTGTTTCACTCATAATTCCTCTACTTCTGCTTGAAAGACTATTGAGATAGTAGAGGTTAGAACCAGTTTGAATGTTTATAATGGAAAGGCAATCAGAGCTTTTCATATTATAATTTATATTGAACATAATACAAAACTGAAATGCTAACAGTCTAATCAGGCTTCTTCTCTCTTTTTCTTTTGTAAAATGTTCAGGGGTGCAAGATTCCACTTTTATTTTTTTATTCCCTCAAGAAAAGCATTTAAAAATTCACAGAAATTATGTGTATTTTCTATTTTCTTTCCAGAACAGCTCACATGCACATAGACCTATAACAGGCAAATAACTCTTCTTCAAATACTAAACGGAAATGGGATTGTTTAGCCTAAAAAAGGAGGCTCAAGGGAGACCTTATCACCTGTAGAACTACCTGAAAGAAAGGAGGTTGTAGTGAGATGGCCTCTTCTCCCAAGAAACAAGTAATGTGACAAGAGGAAATGGAAAAATTTCTCACCCAAAAGGTTGTCAAGGCCTGGCACAGGCTGTCAGTGGGAGCGGTGGAGTCCATATCCCTGGAGGGATTTAAAAGATGTGTAGATGTGGTACTGAGTGGTGTAATTTAGTCGTGAGCTGGCAGTGCTGGTTTAATGTTTGTACCTGATCTTAAAGGTGTCTTTCAACCAAAATGATTCTGTGTGTTGCTTCCCCATTCTGTTTCGTGTCACACAGTCTTGACCTGAATATTGATGTCTGCCTCAAATATGATTTCTTCTATTGCTGATTTCTGTAGTAGCTACTTCGACACTTGCATTTATGTCCATCAACACATTCCTTCCCACAGCAGCTGAAATACAATGCTGTGCATTGACTACTGAGCAATATAAGGAAAGATGTATATATTCATACCTACATTTTCTGCGCTAGTGTAGAAACCTATATAAGATATGAACATTGAAGACAGACAATGAACACTGAATCCTTACCATGACAGAAGTATACACTTTAATATACACATATTAGTTCTTTCAAAAATCTGGTCTCTGATTTACCAAAATTGAAATTAGAAGAATTATCTGTTATCCTTCAACATTTAGTCCCAAGATCTGATGATCTGTACTCTGCTTAACAATGCAAAACTCAAATAGGTCTAGATGATGAGACATAGTTGTTTGTTCTTCCTCATTTTAACTTTGTACTTGTGCTATTCCACAAGTGCCGTTCTGCTATTGCAAGTTATTTTTCTTGCCAGTGACTTTTAAACCTTTTGAGGCGTGAAAGAAAAAATACACAAAATTCTATCGGAATTTTTGAAATTACCTTTTACTTTCACAATCCATGGGTCTTGATGTAACCATTTAAAACAATTGGACTGGTTCAAGAACTTATTCAATCAGCAGCTCCTTTGATGAATATTCATTTTGCACTTATCTTAAATATTACAGATTTCATAGGTGTCTGTCGCTTGCTGTTTAGAATCTATTAAGCATTTGGAAAAAACTTGTGACATTTGGTCTCTTGGGGAACTAAATAAAGCATTTTAATCACAGCCACAAGGTGCTTTGAGCACAAGGAAACCAGTAGTCATCTGCTTTGAGTAGGAGGGTGCATCTTCCTTGTACAAGATGATGGAGCTCCACAAAAGCATTTTGTCAAACCTGAGAACTGAATCCAGTGTAACTGTGGACTGTATGAATCTGTCAGTTGGCATCCCCAGTGGGAGGAGAGGTGTAACAGTCCCACCTCAGGCTTTGCAACTGTTAGAATAAACATTTGTGCACATCTTAGAATCATAGAATCTTTTCCAACCTCAGGAAAAGACCTTGTGATTATTGAGTCCAACCATCAACCCTACTCTACACGTTCGCCCTGAAACCATATTCCCCCAACATCATATCCAAGCATCTTTTAAAGTCATCCAGGGATGGTGACTCACCTACCACCCTGGGCAGCCCATCTTGTACTTCTGCCTCTTCCATCCAGTGCATAAAAGTCTAAAACCTCATTTGTGTCTGGGCAATTCAAATAAAGGAGAGTGTGAGAACATATTTGCCTTAGAAAGAACAGAGAAGGAGAAAGAGAGATAATAAGAGTGATCCAGTAGTGTATATTCAACAATAATGCCTTGTTAGAGGAACACAAACATTAATAGAAAACTGTTCATTACAGCTTTTTATCGCCCTGAGAAAAAGCAGACAGTCTATCAGAGAATGAGGACATTCCAGTAATTTTTTTCCTAGCCAAATAAAATGGTTACATGTAATTTTCTATTGCTCTTCCACAGTCATTAAAACAGTGATTCTGTGAAAAATTGTGTTGTCTTAAAGGATATGCTTCTTTAGGGTACACTTTCATAATTTGCCAGAGATACACCAGCTTTAACTGAAGTCCACTCAAATCCATTAATTAAAACTAATGGAGCATCTGTCCCAGCTCTGCTTCCCTCTTCATAATTACGTTCTCTATAGAGCTATTAAAAGAGAAGAAGAACAAACTCAAACAGTATTTTGTGGCTGAAATAACCAGTTATCTTGTGTCAGAATATTTGTTAGTGTTAATTCCCCAGACTACTATTTACATTTCAAATTGATTTTTAGGAGGCAGGTTTAGCTTGATTAACAAGTTTTCATTTAAGGACAATCCAATAAAATTTATTATTTGGTGTTAGACATAAAATATCCCCATGATAGCATTTTACAAGAAAATTAATAAGCACATTCAAGATCCCATCCACCCAAAAACTATGACTGATTTTTGATTAGACAGAATACTGTGAGGTTACATGGGTCCTGTTTTTTCTCTCTGCAAGACAACTGTACCTTGCTCTCATCTATGCTGAGTGGGCCAGTCCTGTATGAGATTGAGAACTTGCAATACCAAAAAGTGTGTAAGTGGCTGGAAAATTAGTTGTGGTGGCATAGAATTAGACATCTGTTCTAATCACATGAAAGATTTGTCTCATAGCTGACTGAACACAGGTTTTGAAATGGAGTTTATGTCTTGTCTCTCCCAGTTTTTATCATATTTACATATTTCACCATTATTCCAGATGTATTCTTGCTTCATGGTTTTGCTTCATATGTGAAAGCTGAGAGAAGTTTTACACCCTGGTACCTAAGAGACCTTCTGACCAAGTTTATTTATTGTCTTATTGTGAGGCAACATAAAGTACATTTGGAAACAGAGCAGCGACAGATGTAGTAGTTAGAACCCGCAAAAATATTAAGTGCAAGATACTTGTGATAAAAATACAAATTTTAAAGGTAAGCAGAGGTCCTGTGATGTGAAATGTACTTTTCTAATAAGTATAAGATGAAATATTTGAAATTGATATAGATTCTGATGGTATTAAAAGTGCAGTAAATATTTCTTGTTTAAATCATATGACATATCAAATGCTCCTAAAGTGAACATATTAATAATGAATATTACTGGAATTTACAGTACTAATCAGCATAGGAAATCAAAATCTTCCTCTCAGAGTAATCAGTATGAAAAATGGTGTCAGTTACCTTTGATCCATCATTAGAACTTTGTGACTTGGAAACTCTATACATTCAAAACAGGTCGATGGTTCACTTCACAGTCATTAAACAAACATCAATACAAGTGGACATCCTCAGTGCCATAAGAACAATTTTCAATTGTATCAAGCTGTAACAGACAGAAGACCAAACATTCAGGACTAATATCACATCCAAAAAAAGTTTTGTGTCTTTTTGTTACTTTGAGTGTCTTTTTACATGTCGTGACTTGAGGTAATTCTCAACTACTTTCATGGAGCATTTTTGGATGCTGTCCATCTTCATGGTGCATGACTTTTGCAATACATACACTTCACTAAAGCTTTTAAAATCATTCTCCATGACATCATAAGATGGCAATGTGAATTATTAACATTATGTAGCTACTCTTTAGCCAGCAAAAACTATGATGAAAAAAAAAAATCTAAAGTAAGTGTATGTTCTCCCTTTGCATACTGTTGGTATTTGTTACTATGGTCATAATCAGTGATAGAGAGTGGCTATAGTCAACTAAGAGAGGCACAAAGCGTCAGTCGTTACTCAGTCTAGAACTGAACGTGTGATAGATCACTGGTAGAGGGCATGTTCATTTCTTTAATGTGAATCAGATGGAATTTTTTAACAAAAACCATCTTCTGATAGAGTAAAACACAAGACTGTATTTTTCTCATTGTTTTCCATGTAAAAAGGCCCAAGATGTGAAGACAAGTTACAACTTATTAAAAATGGAAGCAAAAGCACTTTAGTAATAAGATAAATTGGTATATTGATACTGAGAAATAAGACCTCTCGAGGGTGATTACACTTTCAGATAGCCTGGAACAGCGAGCAGACTGGGGTAATACAGAAACTGGTGATATTCTTATCTATAAGAATATATACTGTACTTAAGTATATACTACATGTAAGCCTATGCTCTATTTACATACGTCCTGAAGATGAATTGATCAAGCAGATAATTTAAATTTTTTACAATATGATAACTCCTGTTCTAACAGGTAAAGTTTGATTCATAAGAAAAAAATAAGTATTAGGGATATTAGCGGTGTGGACACTAAAATGACATTTCACTGCAGAATTAGAAGTCAGAAAAACTACATGGGCTAATCCAATCCTCAAATAAATTGTTCGCAGCTTGCTCACACATCACAGAATTTACCCGTGATTCAATCCTCATCTGGAGGTAATTTTGAGAGATAAACAAAGGGAATTTCCTCTCTCTTTTCCAGTAGAACAAACTTGATCAATTTAGCTAATGATGACAAAAATTCTACAAAGTGATTATTAATCACTAAGTTATGGCAGCAAACTGAAGGAAGCTGATATTGGTCCTGATAAAATGAAGAAAATCCCCAAAATAAATGTTTCCAATTTGTGAAAATAAAAGATGAAGTAGTTGGAATGTAGATTCTTATTTTGTAAGTGGCAGAGTCATAGCATTCACATTTTGTCAGCAGGGAGAACTACTTTTGGCAAAAACAGTAAATCCAGCTCTGATCTGACAAAGATTCTTAAAAGGGATCTTTAAATTCTTTATTTATTCTTTATTTATAAATTATTTATTTATCAAAAAGAATAAATATATTAGCTAAAGTTCTCTGCTTTATCTGCAAAAAAATATTACACTGACTGAGATAAAATTTGTCTTTGAAATGAGCAAACTTATATTTCAGACTTCTAGCAACAAATGAGAGTAAGAAAATACTACTGTAACATATAGGAAAAATGTAGATGTTTGGACACTTGATTTTATCTGAACTTCTAATTGTGCTTAGATTTTTTTTCATTTCACAGAATCACAGATCATTAGGGATTGGAATAGCTTTTTCAGTACAAGAAGGTTCTCTTGGACACAGTTTTTATTAAGGCTACATTTATAAGTAGCTTATCAATTTCCAACAATTGTTATTGCTGCTGGTTAATTGCACGTTACCACATCTGACTGGAGGAAGTTTGGTTATAAAACAGATTGATAAGCATTTGCAGCACATTTTGCAGATGAGCTTATATGTAATTAAAGCACATGAGCACCATTCTTCACTGAGCTTATTACAATCTATGTTAATTATTTACTACACTTTTTCAGATTGGACTGTTATAATGAAGCATAAATGGTACCATTACTCACAGATAGTGCAAAGGCTATACGTGCAAATTTAGCTGCTATGCTTATTTTCGTACGAGTTTCAGGATCGTACTGTCAATTACAAGAAAATGATTTTTAAGAAGATGTTTAACCTTAGTAGTTTCATATTAACATGAAATGTCTATTTTGAACCTGAAAGTAGTGTGAGTATGTACTTCAAGTATGAATGATTTATATAAGTTGACCTAGAACCATGTCTTGAAAATGAGAGAACAACACATTCTCATGGCCAGGGGTTAGTTAATTTTTGCAGGCAATGGGACTACAGTATCAAAATCTCTGGGCCAGAATCCTTTTCCTTCTACAAGCTATTATAATTCATATAAATCCATTTCTTTTTCTATACCTTGTAGTAATGAAATTATCATCTTGAAGAGCACTAGTGCTATTCCTCTACTTTACATAGAAACATGGAATCATAGAATTAATGAAAGAGATTTCATAATCACATCCAAGAGCCCTGCCATGGGCAGCGACATTCTCACCAGACCAGGTTGCCCAGAGCCCCATTCAACCTGACCTTGAATACTTTCAAGCATGAAGCAGTCACAATCTCCTTGGGCAACCTGTTCCAGTGCCTCAGCACCCTTACAGGGAGGAATTTCTTCCTCAGATCTAACCTAAATCTCCCTTCTCTCACCTTGAACCTAATTCCCTCATCCTATCAATACAGTGCCTCATAAAAAGTCCCTCCCCAGCTTTCCTGTAGCCCCTTCAGGTACTGGAAACTGCTGTAAAGGGACTCTGTAGCCTTCTCTTCTCCAGTCTGAATAGTTCCAGTTCCTCCAACCTGTCTCCTCAAATATCTGGGTTTGTTCAGATGTGGATTGTTGTTATAAGTCCATATCCCGTTGTGCTTAAATCAAGTTTTCAAAAATTAGACAGGGTAAAGAGAAATGTTTGTTTAGAAAACAAACACCTATCTAAACCATGGCCAAGAGAAACAACAAAAATAACCAAGGAAAACAGACAGTCATAAGAAAACTTCAGCTCTTCACATCTTAATCTGGAACCTGAATACATTCATGATTTACATAGGAAAATATAAAATATTTTCCACAGAGCAAAACGAAAGTCAAATTGACCTCACTGACTCAGATCAAACAGGCCTAAATCCTGATTTCTTGGAGCAGGAAAAGTGCAGTCATCCTAAACATTTTCATTTTATTCACTCTTGCTCCCTCAAGAAAATAATTGTTTTCACAGTAAGTCTCAGAAAGAAACTTTACACATGGCCTAAACATCATGGTAGTCATGGTAACCTGATCTTCACAGCAGGACAGCTTGATAAAAAAAGATAGATGTAACAGGAGGCGAGCTACAAAGCTCGTCTTTAGAGCGGCTCTGAAATAACTTCTCTGAGGTAAATGATGATGAAGTCTTTGTTCCTGTTCTGTCCTTTGAGCTGTTTCACTCTCTGTGTGAAAGCAGCACATTTGCTCTAAATTCCTTTCAAAGTGTTGACTTTTAGTTACTTCTTTTCTCATTGGAGAGTAAATATTGAAATTTATGTATCCAAGTTTAAATTCCTAAAATGTAGAACTAACTGGAAAGAAGTTTGATTGTCCACCTTGCTGTTAACCCTTGCACCCATGGGGTTCCCTATAAGAAAGAAAAAAACCTGATGTTAGAGAATCACAGAACATTAGGGATTGAAAGGGACCTCAAAAGATCAATCCCCCCACTACAGCAGGATCACCTGGTTCAAGTCGCACGGTAGGTTTAGTGATGATTCAATTTCCAATTCTTTCTATGGGTGGCCAATTAGATGCTAAAATCTAAATTTTCCAAGTATTTACTTTTCTTATTTGCAACAAAACAGAGTAGAACTAAATATTCAGATATCCTAGACTCTGTGTGAATTACTTTGTCAATAAAGTAAAACACTTAAATGAATTTGTCTTAACTGATGCTGAGTTAAGAACCTTGTCACCTCACTTATCTGTAGACTATATAAAGAATAATCCCAAAGTTATCAGGTCATTGTGGTTAGAAAGTAACCTCCACTTTTGATTTTTCATTTAGTCCACAAGCTCGTATATTATTTCTAAGTGGTTTTTGACAAGGAAGAGTCATAAAAACACATTGAGACGATATTGAAGTAATTGCTACAATCTTAAGCAAACATTGTTATTTTACCTTAGAACTCACACATTCCCTGAAAAATCCCTTTAAATATATAAATCCACAAGTTAATAACAGTTATTTTTTTATTATTGTTCTCTATATTTACAAATCTCTTGCATTTTTAGGTGCGACACTCAGAAAAGATGGAGAATTCTTTACATCGTAATCTCAAGTCTTTCTCTAGGTAATGAGAGATGGAGTGCTGAATCTCTTTCAGTTGCTGAAGCAGATTGGACAATGAACATGTGAGGTTTTGAAAAGTATTTAAATTTTTTTTCCTCAGGTTCTTCAAATAGCTAATGGTAAAACTCAGTGGGTATCAATTTCAGTAGGCTGTGGAGAATGGCAATGGGTTGATAAACACCTGCTGAGCTTTGGCCCTGAAACGTCATCACTTCAGAAATAACTATCCCTGTGCTGTCAGTACAAAAAAATTATTTTGTACTTTCTACTCTTAAAAACCCCAGCTGCTTCTTGGTTAAAAAAATCTTCTGCCTTATTTTCTTGTTTTCTCTTCTCTGAAAGTCAACATTATGTGCTTTGTGACTGAGATATCAACTGGTTCTCCTATGGGCTGCATTAAAAGACCCAAATCTAAGTGGACTCTTGGACCTCACCTTGAAGTTGTGTAGATTGGGAAAGGAGAGAGGCAGGATGGAAAGCAATCAGTTGCAAGAAAGTATGTGTGGAAGCTGCTGGATATGATAAAAAACCCACAAGAGACTACATGATCTTTTGAAGTCTCTTCCAAACCCTAATGTTCTGTGATTTTGTGAACTTACACCACAAATAAAATCCTGAAACCAAACCTAAAACCAAACAAACCAACCATCAGTTATAATAGTAGGTAAAACTACTTATAAATATGCAAAGGGCAGGTGTAAGGAGGATGGAGCCAGGCTCTGATCAATGTCATCTAACAGGACAAGGGGCAATGGATGTAAAATGGAGTCTCATTCTCTGGAGAAGTTTAAAACCTACCTGGACATGCTTTTGTGTGACTTGATCTAGAAGATCCTGCTGCTGCAGTGGGATTGGACTGGATGATCTTTTAATCTCAAAACAGGTGGGAGACCTCCCTTCCAATCCATAGTGTTTTGTGATTCTGTGAAACTCAAAACTATAACCTTGATGGAGATTGTTTTGCCTGGAACTACTCTCTCTTCTGTTTTTGAGAAGGGAGGTGGATTGTTAACAATTATTTCCTAAATTATTTTCTTCTGTTTTATGTCTCTTCTTTCATTTCACATTTTTGTTTGCTAACCGAAGCTAAGAATTTTTAGGACCATGCTTTTCACAACTGGTTGCACAAGTTTTTACTACTTGCCTGATATTTTCTGAGAAGATTGCTGAGACAACATCATCATGACATTAAAGAAATAAATCACTGGTGAAGTTTCTGATTATACTATTAATAAAGGAGTGCAACATAATTTCTCTTTTAAACTGATCTATGGTTTTGATAACTGGTAAAGAAATAGAAACAATTAGCAGTCTACACAATACACTTGTATAATCTCACTTCTTGTTGACTAGTTTTTGAGATTCAGAACCATCAGAGCAACAGCAACACATATAGTCCACTGAGAATGAAAATGAAAGAGAGGGTGCTGAAGGTATCACCACCTTTCCGCTACACCGTTTCAATTAAAATTTACATTCCTAGCAACCTCGGTAATGCAGACTCCTTATGAAAAGTGCCAAATTTCTGCAGGAGGCTGTGGTCACAGTACTAGTCCACTGCAGAATGTGCCATTATAACAGCTTTCTTAATTGGTCCTTTGCTCCAACACATTTTCTATCATGACTGGTAGCAAAACTTTGTCTTTATATCTTATGGAAAAACTTAGTAAATTCTTTCCAAAACATAATTAAGTCATTTGCCAGTTCATTCTCCTCTTTCACACCTTGTGGGCTGGTTCTCCTGGTGATACAAGAGCACTTGTCAGGTATTTAAACAAAGAACACTTCTATTGATGTGTTTTTCAGTGTATGTGGCAGACGAGGGTTCTTTATGGATTGTGTAACAGGTGTAGAGTGTTATGCTAAGTCTCACACTGGTTTACAATCATTGCAACCCTATTAAGATCAATGCAGCAGCTAACCCCATCATTAATCTGTTCTTCAAGCTTCATTCTTGACAGTACCCATTGAGAGCAGAAATATGAAAAAATAGGAAACAACAAAGTGCCAAAGGTACTATAAATCTTTGTGTGAGTATGATGGAATTATCATGAGACAGAGTAAAAACAACAAGCCTCACAGCGGAATGGAATCCTGAAAAATTCCTTTTGCTCTGACTGAAAGCAGATCATTGTACAAGAAAATCCACATATCACAAGGAAGAAAAAGTGCCACTGGCTCCACAATGTTTACCTACTGGATTTGACTTAAGTCGGGCTTCATTGCCGAGAGGTAAATAAACAAATCTCAATTCAGTGATCACTTACTTGTCTTTCACACATCTGAGAAGCTTGAAAACCAAATGTAATTTAGGTTCTTTCCCTGTCTATCAGAGCATAATTTCCCTGATACTTAAATGCTTTATAGTCTGCATTTTGGAGTTTTCCACGTATTCCTTATAATCCCAAAGCTATTTGTCACCGATAGGCTTTCCCCTTTATTAGTTGAGCTGTCATTGTTCATCATTACTGAAAATGCTTTGCCCCATTTTAAATGAGTGTTTTCTGCAAAATGTTCTTTTGGTTTTGTTTGATTTAATCTAAGTAAAGTTTACAAGTGGAGTTTACATCTGTCTCCAGAATGGCATGGCAGACAACTAAAACAAATTTTCTTTATTTAATTCTCAGAGAAATTGATATTTTTCAGCTGCCTGATGCTTGAAAACATCCACATATATCAACTGAAGGACCTGAAACAGCTGAAAATTAATTTTCCTCGGGAAAGCAAAGAACAAAGTGAAACAACATGCTTGCAAGCTTAAATTGCAGGGTACACACCTGAGCTAGTGATAATGCTTTGGTGTTTTGCCATGACAGCTTTTTTACCACTTTATTTGCAATGGAAAACATGAAGTCGTTATGAGCTAATAAACAGTTCTGTGTACTATGTGTGTGTATGTAGAGAGAGAGAAAACAAACATTCCTTTTCTTTCCAAAATACAAATGCCTACAATTAAAGAAATCACACAAGCATTGTCAAAGAAATATCACCTACCCAATGATCTACCAGATGAGAGGGGAGAAAAAGGAGCACACAGGTGTCTTGCTGTCATTATCACATTTGAAGTGAAACAAACAGAATATTCTAGAAGCTTTAGTATCAATAAATTAACCTCTCAAACCCAGGTATCTACATGCATGGCTATAACTTGTAGCCAAAGTCCTGGTAAGTTCAAGGAAAGATCAGTGTGAGGGCAAGGGGTTGAAGAATGTCTTGCTTAAATATTGGACCATGGCCAACATCATCTAATTAAGCAGGAGGAAGAGTGGAGAGAAAGGAGACTAACACCAACATATTCTTCAGCAATCCTGGGATCTGTTTGCCTGTGTAAATAGCAAATGCCACAGAGAAAGGCCACATAATCTCTCACTTGTGGCTTCTGAGTCAACTTTCCAAAGCCCTGTGGACTGCTGAGGAAATTTATTCAAGTCTATGAGTCAGTACCTTGCCTTTCCTTCAGGACACGAGGCAAGTTGCCTAGGACTGTATCTTCCTGTTCCAATGATCAAAACATACAACATGGAAGTATTTTATATTTCCATCAAAGATATTTGGAGTTGCTAATGACAAAATATCAGTGAGCAATGAAGTTACTGAAATACATAGCTATGGTGGGTGTTAATGTGAAAAACAATGATTAACAGATATAAAAATGAAAGTATTCTGATATTAGAACGTGGATTGGTGTTACGAATAGTTTGTTTTCAGTTAGATTATTTCAAGGAGCCCATCTATCTTACACAGTTAGTTTCTGCTCCTTTATTACCACTGGAAAGTCTATACAGGAGATGCACACACACATACACACACAGGAGATGCATATATGTGTGTGTACATACATATATATATGGATATAGATATACTCACACAAAGATGTGGTGATCATAGAATCATAGAAATGTTCAAGTTGGAAGGGATCTTAAAGATCATCTAGTTCCAACCCCCTGCAGAGGCAAGGACACCTTCACTAGATCAGATTACTCAGGGCCCCAGCCAGCCTGGCCTTCAACACTGCCAGGGATGGGCCAGTCACAATGTTTTTGGGCAACTGTTCCTGCATCTCACCACCCTCACAGCAAAGAATTTGTTCCTAATGTCCAACCTCGATCTCCCCTCTTCAAGTCTGGAGCCCTTTCCTCTTGTCCTCTTGCTACACACCTGTGTCAAAAGCCCTACCCCAGCTTTCTTGTAGCCCCCTTCAGATATTGGAAAGATGCTAGAAGGTCACCTGGGAGCCTCCTCTAAGCTGAACAACCTCAACTTGCCCAGCTTGTCCTCATAGGGGAGGTGCTCCAACCCTCTGATCATTTGAGTTGATGTCCTCTGGACCTGTTCCAAGGAGCTCTATGTCCTTCTGATGTTGGGGACTCCAGAACAGATAATGTGCAATATCTGAAAGGGGTTGGTAAATTTTCTAGAAAGCACAAATGCCAGTGCTTGCTGGCATATAAGACATGTATGAAATAACATGCTTTTATTGGCATTATAGGTGGGAAAATTATCTCAGAGCTAAAATCCAGATGACAGTGTTAAAACAAGATGTACATGTATTAATTCAAGAGAAAAAAAATATAAACCTGAAATCTTAACTGTTCTATACAGTATTTTTTCTTTAAAAGAGATGGATACCAACTCATTTCTGTTAATAAGGCTGAGGAAACTGAAAAGAACCTCCATGACCAGCAGATTCAAGCATCTTTATGCAACAATAAATGTATATAACTACTGACACTTGTTGCTATTACTCAGCCATCAGTCTCTGGTATATTCCAATTCATGTAAATTGTTACTGAGGAGTATGGAGATTAAAAATAAGAATTCAATAGGCATTGATTTCCCCCACTGCTCACCTACTGCTGGTCTTCATTCTAAAAATTATTTACAATGATAACGGTAAATCTGTGCTTAGTAACTGCCTCTGTGGTGCTGCTCCCATAAATAAAAACACTTTGAAGATTCATGAGCTTAGGTACTATAATCTTCAGAAAATTGCTCCACTTGATGTAATTAGCAAAAAAAAAACCACCAAAACAAAAACACCCCATTAAATTCTATATTTACTTTTCCTGCAACCTAACATTCAGAAAATAGCTCTGTGCAGGTAGACCTTTTCTACCTTACACTGAACTCTTGTGGCTCCCCATTAACATGTGATAAGACTTTAAGCAGTCTCTCTCAAAGCAGTCCAAATCAGGGATTAAAATGGGAGTAAAACTTGACTTGTTGCATCACTGACCATTCAGTGTCAATACCAATACTTGTTAGAGGAGCAGGGCGGTTATCCTGATTTATACCAGCTAAGAATCAAATCCTAAGATTAGACAAAATTGTTTAGAGTTATCTTTTCCATTTCTCAGTTTCATCTTCAGAGAAATAAAGACAAGAATGTCCATGAAATTAATCTTTTTCTTACCATTTGTTGAAGACTCATTCGATACAAGAAATTAATTTGTGTTAAATGCTAAACAACGGGAATAGATATTTCCAGTAGGATGAGTTATCATTTCTACAGTTATTTTAAGTTACTGTAGTGGATTACTTTAAACACTGAATTTAAACACAACGTAGCTTTCATCCTAATCTTTAAGGTGGCTCTCAAATCATAAACATATGAAAACAAATTTGTGTTGCCATATGGCTATAAAAATACAATGATGTCTGAAAGCTCAAACTCAAAGCCTGAAAGCTTCACATGGAAACTCAACTTTGTAGCTAATCTGTCAGTGACACAATGCACTTAATCTGAAACGCAGACATCACACAGAAAGCCAGACTACATGAAAACAAAAAATATTTTTTAAAAAAAACTCCTTAGAGAATTTTCTCTCTCAGCCTTTGTGGAAAATAACAATCCCATGTGTTTTTGTTACTGAAGTGCTGCTCACGGCAGAAATTTTTAAAAAAAATGGTACTTGGAGCTAGTTTCTCAATTTTTTAGGGGAAAAAGCTTTACCTCTTTATATATTTCTGCAATATATCTCTCGTTGTAAATATGTACAACTGCATTGCAGTGCAGTTTAGATAAACAATAAAAGCAAGATGAAGATACGAGTATTCTACTACACTGACCTAGGTGAACTGTGCTGGTTTTGGCTAGGGTAGCGTTAATTTTCTTCATAATGGTTAGGAGGGGACACACCTGGGGCAGCTGACCCCAACTGACTGAGGCTGTCAGATGATGGAGACCATATGACATGCTCACCAAAAAACCCCTGTGAATAGGATGATGTTTGGAATGACGATATTTGTCTTTCCAAGTGATCATTATACATGATAGAGCCCAGTTTTCCTAGAGATGGCTGGACACTTGCCTGTAACGGGAAGTGGTGAATGAATTCCTTGCTTTTCTCATGCAGCTTTTCCTCTACCTGTTAAACTGCCTTTATCTCAACCCATGAGTTTTCTCACTTTTACCCGTCTGATTTTCTCCCCATCACAGAGGGGAGTGAGTGAGCAGCTACATTGGGGTGAGCTGCCAGCTGAGGTTAAACCATGGCATAAACATAGTAATTTTATCTTATAAGAAAGGCAGAAGTTTTTAGAGACCTTGCATTGACATGATTGTATATCTCAAGTATTTTATACATAATTTATATCAAAGTAAAGGTAGCTGTCTCACTATAAGAAAGAGAATTAATTGGTGAATTTAGTCCACTTAATCTCCTGTTTTCATTATTTTTATGGAAAACTAAGAAATTCTGACTATATATACCTTGAATTAATATATGTAAGTAAAGATTGTAGAAATTGATGATGTGTACAGTATATAAGCTTCCTTTTATAATAATATTACAAGAGGTTTGGGATATGGACTCTTTTCATTTTTAAATCCACAAACCTATGCTTAAGCTTTGCATTTGCATGTCAGAAATGTTGCATGTCAGAACTAGTTACTTTTACTAACTTCTGATTACACAATTTTTACTAATATTAAATGAATGTTCTCACCTTTCTTCCAGAGGTGTATATGAGAAAGTCAAGTTAAGCTCAAGTTTGACAATGTTCCACACTTGCCCTGAAGTAAAATTAATTGTAGACTCCATTGAGGCACCGAGGGGGTCCTCTCAAAGCAACAGAATGTTTTCTTTTCTTCATGAAAGCACAAACCTGTAAATCTGAAAATTCTGGT
>JAOXOE010027056.1:0-19578 GCA_028565055.1 Phoeniculus purpureus
TCCCATTGACCACTACTCTCTGGCTTCTATCCTGCAGCCAGTTCATGATCCACCTCACTACCCAATCATCCAGTCCAGCACTGCCTCAGTTTGGCCATGCAGATGCGGTGGGAGACTGTGTCAAATAAATCACAGCATTGGTCATGGAACACTGTTCAATTTTAAAACATGAAGTTGGACTTTTACATCTACTGTTGTGTCTGCTATCAGAATATTCTGGCTGTAGGAATCCACATTTCCCTGTGTGAAGGTGTCGAAGTTTCACACCTTCAGTATTATTCTTAACTCTTCAGCTGCTCTAGGGATGGGATTAGGTACAGGCAGGATTTGGAATGTTTTTTTTACAAAAAACTCTTAAAACATTGGATTGATCAGAAGGCATTACTAAACATCATTTGAAGCCTTAGAACTCAAAAAAATTCTATTAAGTGATCTTGTAACTTGGGCAGAAACTTCACAATTTGAGTGTACAGCAAAGCCAGTTCCATAGTTTTAATAGAATCATTAAGGTTGGAAGAGACACCTCCAAGATCATCAGGTCCAACCACCAATCCAATGCCACCCTGCCCACTAAATCAAGTTTTCAGTTACCAGGTCTGCACATTTTTTTAACACCTCCAGGGATGGCAACTCCATCACCTCCCTGGGCAGCCTATTCCAATCCCTGACCACTCTAGTGAATAAACTTTCCCTAATGGCCAATCTAATGCTCCCCTGGTGCAACCTGAGGCTATTTCCTCTTGTCCTATGGCTAGTGACTTGGGAGAAGAGACTGACCACTGCCTCTCTACAGCCTCCTTTCAGCTAGATGTAAAGAGCGACAAGGTCTCACCTCAACCTCCCTTTCTCTGGAAACCTCCTCTTCTCCAGAGTAATTACTAGATTGCTGAGACATAACACAAGGATAAGAAGTCAGCCCATGGTACTTTTTTTACAGCTTCTTTAGGTTTTTACAGTATCTAATTCAAAGAACTTCCAAGAGCTTGCACATCTCAGAGCAATGAGGCCTCAAGCACAGAGGTTGCTCTTTAATGCACAAATCTAACTGTAGCAAAAAGTCCTTCTTGCTCCAAATCTCATTGGATCAAATGAGTTCAAAGGATGAAGGGCAAAGGCAAGGGCTTTCCACTGCTACCCCTCCAGCATATTGTTGGAGGATGTACACCTGTGAGTCAAGTCAAGAAACTTGGTTTTCATCGTTGTAATGCACTTCTTTATTTTCTTTCATGCTCTTCACCAGCTTTCCTTAAAATGTTGGCTATGAGCTGGACAAAGAGCATATCTTGCCTGGGCATCATCAAGGTCCTAGATTTAGGACATCTACTCCATTTTCCAGCAGGAGTAGGGAGGTTTGAGGAAGTAGTAGTAGTATTTTGAGGAAGAGGAGGCTTAGGGGAGACCTCATCGCTCTCTACAACTATCTGAAGGACACTGTAGAGATGTTGGTGCTGGGCTCTTCTTACAGGTCATTAGTGAAAGAACGAGAGGCAAGGGCTTCAAGCTTCAACAGACTAGATTTAGGTTGGACATCAGGAAACAATTCTTCACAGAAAGAGTGGTCAGGCACTGGAGTGTGCTGCCCATGGTGGTGGTTGAGTCACTATCTCTGGATAAGTTTAAAAGACACTTCAATGTAGTGCTGGGGGATCTGGTTTAGGGGTGAACCTGTAGAGTAGGCTTGATGGTTGGACTCAATGGTCCCAAGGGTCTTTTCCAACCTGAAAGATTCTATGATTCTATGATCTCCCACATTTCTTGTCATCACCAGCCACCCAAAGTGCACAATGTGCACAACCACAGCCCCTGGCTCAGACAGTGACAGGTGAGTTGAGCTGCAGCCAGGACCTCAGCAAAAATCAAGGTAATTAGAGACAAAGCTCTCTTAAGTCAATCACTCTTGGATCTCAAAAGTTTCAGTGCCGTGACTATTCTTTAATTTCCGTATTTTCCTTTTCATTCTCCCAGAACATCAATAAGAAATCTTGTTCAGGGAAACCAGGGTCTAAAAATGCATATTTATGCAGTAACATTGTGGGTAATATTGGCTCATGTTATACAGTCTGTTTGTTTTCATTGTGCAGATTTCATCTGCTCAGGGGGTTCAGTTATTTGACCTATATTAATATTTAATGATACAAATGCTTAAAATAAAAGTCCAGGCACAGCCAAGGCTTTGGGCAACTCCCCTTTAAAGAGCCACTCTCCATTAAAATCTGGCTCAGTTTGAAAGGTTTGGATTTCTTGCAGGGCTTAAAACAAGGAGCAGAACTTTTGATGACTGCTTCACGACTGTTCCAATATTGTCTTGGCTAATGCCCTTCTACATAAAGTCTACATCACAAAGGACCTTTGCACGGTTCTCGATTTACTGAGCAAAAGGGATCTGCAGGAAAATGAAAGAGAAAAATCTCAGCTGGAATAATAAAATCGATCATTCTATCAAAGCAGAAAACGTCTGGTTTTACTTTGCAGTCAGGTTAAACTGGTATTTCAGCACTGAGAGTTACTGACTGCATAGTGACATGTTGTATTTCTCTTCCCTGTAACTTCTTCCTACTAACTTCTTCTGTTTTTCACTGAAAACTGTGGAAAATATAGATTATCCCACTGTCCTCTCCCAAAACAAGAGTCTCCTGGGTTGCCTCAGTCTCCTGAATTTCACCAAAACCCAAATGATTTCTGGCATGCCTGCAAACTAAAACTTAGCCTACGAAAAGGATGGGAGGTTTCTTGGCACTAGGATAAGTTATCTGTACAGTACAGTTCAGTCTACAGGGTTTTTGCTATGAAGCAGCATGAAAGAGAATGAGCAGCCTGCTAGGAATCAACCAGCTGCTCTTCAGTCCCTCTTTCATTAATCCAGCGTATCTGAGCTTGCCTTTCACTCTTTCCACAGTGAAGAACATCCCTGTGTCTACCTTCCACGAACCAAATGCACACTTCTGCCTCAGGCTAGGGATGTGCGAAGAAGTGAGGGGGAAAAGTATATCCAAGCTTCTAAAGCAAGAAAAACACTCTTTAGAAACGCACTCGGGGTAGCTAGGTGAGGATCCTGAAAGTTGACAGCATAGGAACAAAAAGAACTTGGAGCAAACGTGCAATCAGCTGGGATAGGACGCAGTTAAAAAGCTCAGAAAAGCTTTATGCAGGCTAACGGATTTATTTCGGGCTCCGCTGGGTGACACACAAGGACATCTTGTTTATGTAACCTGGAGTTCACACAGTAATTTCCACTTCCCACTCTGTCGAGCAGACAAAACTTTTTCACCTTAAATCTTAGATGATGATGAGACCAAATAGCAGGAGAGGATGTAGAAATGAAAGTAATGCGGTGTAGAGGGTTTGACTGACATGAAAAGACAATAGCATTTAGGATAATGTTAGGGATATCCAAGTGAAAGCCAGGTGGGCAGAGGAGAACAGGCAAGTTCTCAGGTCGTTCTTCAACACCGGGGGAAATCCAGCCGTTTATTTTCCACCTTATCACTCCATGGGTCAAAAGCTACGTGTTAAATCTGGGGCACAAGACTTGCCTTGACTAACAGTTGTACTAATTGTAGAGATGGGGAGGGGGAAGGGGCAGACTTTCGAAAGCTCAACACATTCTTTAGAGAAGATGATTTGGGATATTCTCTCTTAAAATTGGGCCATTTGAATCCTACCTCTCCTACAGTTCAGGGATGCAGATATTAAAATGCCCTTCTGCGAGGTTCGTGACTGCTTTTTGTTGGAGCATCCCTTCAGCTGCTTCTCCATTTGCTGAGTGGTAGACACCACCTCAATCGAGGAAACAGCCTTGATCTCTGAAAGTGTTCCCGCATGGGATTGCAAAGCCTGGATTTTCAGAGCAACTTAAGAAATTAAGGTCAGAAAATTATCTGAAGCTCTGGAAATTATCTCTGGATTATAAAACTGCCCACCCAGTGCTTAGAGAGCACATGGCTTAGCCCAGCAACCAAGTCAGTCCTCAGCTGAACTGATGCAGTCAGAAGGTAAAACACAGCAGATCAGCTCCCAAAATCAGAGTGCTACCAGCCTGTCAAAGAGCCAGGCTGCAGGAGCGATGGGTGCTAGGCCAGGAAGGGTCTAGGTCCAACCACTAATGTGTTTCCCTGAGGACTCCGTTGCAACCCAAAAAGACCTGAGTTGGTACAGGGACCACCAAAACAGAGATGTGGCTGCTGGATTTTGCAGAGGGCTGACACGGAGCTATACCTAGAAGGGTCTTGTTCTTTCTGGGGTGTACTTGGCACACTATTAGACATTTCATAAATAACAACAGATAATAATTAAACATTCTAAAAAACCATGGGCACTCCAGTTGTGTGGGGAATCCTACGCTTCACTAGTATTCGCTCTCCTTCCTGTTGGATTCATTGATGGTTCTGTCCTTTTCTTACAACTCTCCTGCAAAAATACACTAAAAGCAGGCTGAGAGGAGAGGTTTGTGCTTGAATCTCATTCCATTTTAAGTTTCCATCTCCCTGGACATTAAAAAAACAGAAAGCCCTGCTGAGAACAGAGTAAATAGTAGCCCCAGCGATTAGCTCCTCTCCTTTTAAAGCTTAGAGTCAAGTGCTCTGAGCACTGGACTGAGCCCTTCCAGCTTAACCTTGCCAAGTTGGAAGCAAAAAGGGGTTTTTTTCATACTTAGGGGAGGAAAGAAGTGTGAGACATTGTTCTCCAGGGCAGAAAGGGCACGAAGGTTTCTATTCTGAACCTGCTATTTTTGGGAACTGTCCAGTGAGTCAGCAGAGAGCCCCTCCGTGTGATGACATGAAGGAAATCCCAGCTCTGGGTGTTACTTTGGAACATGCTTTGAGCTCAGCTGAGAACAAAACAAGTGCATTGTTTGCTGTGAGGGGGACTCATCTCAGGCTGCTGGGATGGATGGATGGACGCATAGATGGGCACAGGGCAGCACAGCCAGCACAGCAAGGCATATGGCAGGACTGGAGGGGACAGGATCGCATTGTCTACCTTGTTCAGCTGACAAGCAGAGGTGCACCATACAGGACCAAGATAACTTAATGCATCCCCTAGAGGAAGGGAATTCAGGTAGTTACCTCTGTTGAGCCAGGTCAGAGTACCGTTCAGATGGCTACAGCTGGCACAGTAGTTCACAATGGTAGCTCAGTGTAGCTCCTCAGCACTGAGGACTGGAGAATTCACTGCACCTCAAATATCTCTCCCCTCCCTTATCCAAAGGATATTTCTGTTCAAGAAAAAGAAATAATTGAACAGGATGGTGAGTATTGTGCAATGCACAGTATGTATTATGCACATTACATGTGGTGTACAATGTGCTTGTGTATTAAACAGGACAGATACCTTTGCCCCTATATCCTGTATTTCCTTTGCATACTTTCAAAGTTAGCCAGTTTATCAAATATGTCCTTTACCTTTCCTTTATAATAAGGAACAGATCTAAGACCTTAAATGTCATACATCATCATAACCAGAGTATACAAGTTGAAAAAAGTGTCTGGGCAGAAGCACATACCCAGAGCACTTTGTACCTTCCATCAGCCAGGTAGCCATGCGAGGATGCACACAGAATCACAACATCACAGAACACTAGGGATTGGAAGGGACCTCGAAAGGTCATCCCATCACCTAGACCAAGTCACACAGGAACATGTGCAGGTGGGTTTTAAACATCTTCAGAGAAGGAGACTCCACAAACCCTCCCTGGGCAGCCTGTTCCAGTGCTCTGTCACCCTCACTGGGAAGAAGTTCCTTCTGATATTGATGTGGAACCTCCTCGGTTCCAGCTGACACCCATTGCCCCTTGTCCTATCATTAGATGGCACTGAGAAAAGCCTGGCTCCATCCTCCTGTCACCCACCATTTCTATATTTATGAACACTAATGAGGTCACCCTCTGTCTCCTTTTCTCCAGGCTAAAGAGATCCAGCTCCCCTCAGCCTTTCCTCATAAGGGAGGTGCTATTACACTCCCACTTGGAAAATCTATGCTTTGATTTGCTAATGCAGCTTCCAGACAAACTGGGGAACAGCTGTTGGTATCTGAAGAAACACAAAAGTCAGATATTAATCTTGAATTAAACTTTCTTCTCATACACCTACTTTTTTTTCTGCAAGCCAGATAAACACAGAAGCTTTAAGCCAAGAGCTCTTACCCCGTACAAACATTTGAAACCCTGAAAATTCAAAGTCTGTGAATCATCCTGACAGTACAACCCATGTGTTAATCCATCAGTTTCCTTCCGAGGACCAGTAAGAAGGGAAAATATCATCACAACAGAAAGAAGGGTTTCACTTTCCAGCATCCATTTCCTCAAGATGTTACTGGGTAACTAAATATAAGACCAAGTTGCCGACAAGTTGGCAGCATTTGGGGTCTCTAGCTTTCAGTATCTACTTCTGTCATTTAGATTAAACTTCTTAATCTTTGAAGATGTTAATTCAACTATTCTGAACTGCTCCCCACAACAACACAGAAAAGCACCAGAGTGATGTTATTAGATGACGAACAGACCTGTGGCTGTTTTCACGTTTATTTATTTTCTTTCAGTTCTATTTTTAATGCCTTCAAGGTGCTTGGGCAATATTCCACACTGTGCTGGTGAATGGGTCAGTTTTGTAGGGTGGTTTATTTTCAGCATCTTGATCAGCTGATCTTCATCTTGAATAAAGAAAGGCGAGCTTTGGGGACCAGAGTCGCCTGTGAAGAGGCAGTTTCTGAAACCATTGGCTTCTCATCTGCTGCTCAGCTAGGCTGGGATCACTAACCAATTCACAGACCTCTTTATGGGCAAGTGCTTAGGCTTAGAAAAAGGGCCATGCCGTGTGAACATAAGCGATTCCTCAGTCCCATGAAACTCCTTGTGATGTTTGAATTCTGCAAACACTTGTGTCAATACAAACCTCTCACACCAATGCTCATGGAAAGCAAAGGCAAAGGAAATGAGAAAGTAGAAGCGTTTCATTTTCAGATGGAGAGATAAATGTATCTGGGAGGGGGAAAGAAACTTTATTTATCCATTCAGTTCAGCTTGAAGCCCTAAAACCAGAATAGGGCTACTTGGAATGTTGGTAGAAAATAGGACAAAATAAAATATTGTTTGTTGAAGCTCTTTAATTGATAAACAGTTTTCATCCTTACAGCTAAAATGAGTTTATTCCTGCTTCTTCACCAACTGATGGAGCTCTTTACTGGGCAGCTTGCAGCAGTGATGAAGGTGATACCGAATCTCTTTGGAGAGGCAGCCCTCTCCCAGGATCAGTTAGTGTCATGACTTGCCAATGATGTATTGTTCTAAAAACAGTGCCTTCTACAAAAGAACAGGTCCTGGAGCATATTTAGCCCTAATTACAGGAAGGAAGGAACAGGAGAGGTATGCAGATACCGGGAGATTCATCTTGCCAAAATAGAAAGTGTGTTGCTGCAAGCTGGAAAATTCAAATGGTGATGCTTTGGGAAGAGACTCGTGCTAAACAAATACCTCCACTGCAGTAGTCAAGAGTTAGACTAGAAAAGTGTAGATATCTGAAACCTTAATGTAGGTGGGTTTTTAGATAAGGGAATTACTTCTAGACAGAAAGACTCAAAATACTTTTTAACTTCAACTTCTAATATAGCACAACGTCTCACATTGAATCTGTGACTCAGTATCATACAATCACATCCTGTTTTTATTAGGTAATTTAGTCCTAAGTAGAAACTGAAGAAGTTCCACCCCCCTCTTGGTACTTCTCAGATTTCCTGTATTTGTCACCTGAAGATGATTATTTGATATCCCACATTACTGCTAATCCCCATTATTTCTAATACTAGACCGTTGCATTAGATTACTTAGTCTACAAACGACGACACTCCCATGCAATTACACGCAGGAGTGCAGACCTGAGTGGCTTTTATATATTTTCTCCATTTTACAGTGCAGACTTAGAAAATGGTTGAAATCCTTTGATGGCCTTAGACAATCAGTGGCAAGTCCAGGAATAAAACGCAAGCAGTCTAGATGCGGTTCCTCCCCTAACCAGAGAACAACACAGATGTACCTGTGTATTGGTTCATTGTTCTGTGTCATGATAATCACCAGTGCATTGTCCTGGAGAGCTGAGCAGAGTAAGGATTAAGTTGCTCTTATCATGAAACAGATATTGCAGTCCTCGGGTTTCTTCTGTTAAACTCTTTGTTTTACTGTATGTAGAGGATAAAAAAATGTGGGAGTATGAAACATTTATCTGTTAATTAGCAGTTATAAAACAGTAGTGCAGCTTGGGCGTTTTAAAATACGTGAGACGATGCTGGATTTTGTGCTTCATGTAGTGATATCATAAGGATCTAGGCTTATTCTACAAATAACTTAAAATGCTCTGTATGAGGGGGTAGAATCATAGAATCATTAGGGATTGGAAGGGACCTCCACAGATCATTTCATCCAAACCCCCTGCCACAGCAGAATCACCTAGACCAAGTCACACAGGAACACATCCAGGAGGGTTTTAAACATCCTCAGAGAAGGAGACTCCACAAGTCCCCTGGGCAGCCTGTTCCAGTGCTCCGTCAGCCTCACAGTGAAGAAGTTCCTTCTCATATTGATGTGGAACCTCCTATGTTCCAGCTCACACCCATTGCCCCTCATCCTATCACTAGATGACATTGAGAAGAGCTCATGCAATGACATGTAGATGACAAGAGAAGACACACGTAAGCAAATGAAAGAGTGGCAAAGTCCATGCTGAAAATGATGACCTTTTCAGCAAAGGTGGGTGTGTTTCTATAAAGACAAATGTTTGGCTACTAGCTTCAGTGTTAGTACTTGCCTAATTCATTTGAACATATGCAAATGAATACAAGGTGCCAGGCTATGCTGGGTAACTGCATGACAAGTTGAGCTTGTCAGCAAAATTTTCTTGCACTACCCTTCCTCTGCTCTGCTGATAAAAGCGGCACAGCACTGGCACGCAGAATCGTGTGTTCCTTCTTCATGCACAGGGCTGAGGCGTTTGGGGATTCGAAGTTGCACCCCACCAGGTGCAACCATCATCCTGTCATCATGGGATAGGAGATCGATCTCTGATCCACAGAGCTGCTTTGATTGATGCTTGGTGGCATCTTACATGTAAGGTTTAACCTGGCAGAGTTTCTGCCCCTCCTGAGCCATAAATTCCTGTTAGCTTCATGCTGCAAAGCAACACCAGCAGAAATCCCCACGCTGAAAAATTTACACTGAGACAGCAGGAAACTGAGCCATTTGCAAGTATGTTCACCAGGGAGAAGCTGAAAGGAAAGTTCACGTTCAGAAGAGGATTGCTGTGTCCTGATTTCATTGAGAGCAATATTGCACTTGTAGGGGAAAGGCAAGCCCTGGGATCTCTGCTGGCTGCGGAGGGCTGCAAAGGGCCACAGGCAGCAGTGCAAGAGTGCAGGCAACAAAACCCACATTTCTCATTAAAGTTATATCAGTTGGACTTTATAACTAAGGCATCTCCACTTTTTTTTATTCACTACTGTCAGGTGATAGTCCACGTCTGCAAAATAGTCTTCAAGACTTCTCTCCCACTCACAGGAGGTGAGGAAACAGAGAACAGAACCATAAATGCCCCAATTCTATGCTGGACCCAAATCCTGAGCACAGAGGAGTGCTCAAGTGGAACTGGGCTTTTCAGCCTGACAATGGGGGGACACAATGAGGATTCAAGAAAGTCAAGGCCTTCTAAATGGACCATGAGCTCTGCTCATCCCACTCGAGTTGTCTCATCAGGAACAATCAGCAAAAAGCACAAAAGAACCCTCCCTGACATGGGCAGCTCTGCTGTGGGGTTCCTGTTGTCTCTATGCCTGTAATCCCATGTCATTTACTGTGAGATAGAATTGCAGCGATCCTGAAGTGTTTTCTTTATTATTCCTCAACATTACGGTTTTATCGTGAAGCACCAAGAACTTTGTAGCTCAGAAGGGCTTCTTCAGAGTCCTCTTAGTTTCTTTGTATCGTAGTTTTCCTGCCTTATGAAAGGATAGGAAAAATCTGAGCAATCTTTGAGATGACCAGATTACACAAGAGCTTAAACAATACGGTTAAGAAGTTGAGTTGGCACAAGCAGTGACTTTAGAAGGGAGCAGAAGGACACTGAGGAAGTGAGGCATCAATCCCATTATTTGTGAAACTCACTGCATTTCCAGATCCAGCTAGTTATGAGTGTAAAGGGCAGATTGGATGAATTTTCCAATCCCATGACCAGATCTTCACCTACGCAGAAGTACATGCTTTCATGGCAAGCCAGAAGGAGCTGCCTTCCTTGCCATTTATGCCACCTGAGGATTGAAAACCATAGGAATAAGTCCAGTGGGATGCTAGCCAAAGCATCCTATTGTGTGAGAAACAATGGGCATGTCATTAAAGCATGGCAAGGCAGTGCCCTCATTAGCTCCTCAAGATATTTCTCCTTTCCCATCACCATTTCCTTCTCATCACCACCCAGCCAAGTACCTCCAGAAACAGATGCTCTTTATAACATCCCACTGCTCTCCAGTGGGCTTGATGTTACTTCTATTAATCCCAATATTAACTATCACTATTAGTCCCAGAAGCATTGAGAGGGCAGTTATCAAAGAGTGCCAGAGCAAGGCCAACAGCACCTCTCTTCCACAGGCAGTTTCATGTCCATCCATCAAAGGCTACACAAAGAGAGAGTCTTTAAGAGGTCAGACATTGTAAAACCATAAAAAGCTTATACTCCCCTGGAGTACTCTGAATCCCGTTCCCCTCCTCATTCTGCACCTTCTCTCGCAACTGCCCTGTATCATGGCAACCAGCTACTGGGACTGTGCATTCGTAAAATAAGCTCTGCAACCAGAAATCAGGGAATCTGGAGTATTTTTTCATTTGTGACCTTCACAAGGCCTTGGTTTTTTGCTTTTTTCCCCTTCCTACTGCTTTTCTCCTCCCAGGGGTGCAGACCCAAGCAAGCTGGACACGATTTTCAAATAAAAAACAGACAGGTTATTCATCAAATTCAAACAGCTTTTTTTTTTTCTGCATTGGGGGGTTATGGAAATTCTGTCTATGCAGGACCTGAAGCTCACATTTCACAAACCATGTGCTGTGGTGATGTCCAACATCCAGAGGGTCCTGACTCTTTCATCTTGGAGGAGTTTCCAATGGGGAGTCAGGCTGTTTGCTCTTTTGAGAGACTTACCAGGGCGTATGGGTTGTGCTTTACTGCAACACACGAGCCACTGCTATCAACAAAACTCGCTGCTAGCAACAAAATAAAACGAGAAGGGGGAAAATTAAAGTCAGCTTTTGCGGAAGGAAGTTGCTAGTTAAGAACTCGGATGATGGAAACAAGTGTTAATCTTTACTGGCTTGATCCCTGCAAGAGTCACACAAGGTGTCCAATGTCTCATGGGTCCCTGTGCTTCTTACAACGTCATTGCCAGCTGCAGCAAGAGCGACTTCTCCTCCCTTCCCTGCCCTGCCCTAAGAGACACAGAAGAAATAACTGGACAACGTATTTGTCATGGAAATCCTGACTCAGCTGAGTACAATGCTGGCCCTATCTGCTGTTGCCCTTTACAAATAACAGCAGTAGTGTGCACTGTGCAGGTTCCAGATGAACTCAAGAGTCCATTCATTTTAACCAATGTATGCTTTTTTGAGCTCTGGCCATGTTACTTTTCTCGAAGAACTTTCTTCCCCTTCCACTGCTTTCACACGTTCTAGGAGCTGGCAGTGTTGTTCAAGGGTCCTGCAAGCATGCAGGGGAAGATTCCTGTGGTGGAAGAGCTTCAGCTTTGCCGAAATGCAGCCCTGGCTGGGTGCAGAGCCACCAGGTGGACTCACAGAAGACTCGTGAAGCCAGTGGCAGGATGGGAGGGAGAGTTCAAGCACCCACTTTTCACAGTGCACTAGGGCTGTTGCACTGTGATTGCTAGCGGAAGGAACCTTTGGCATCGTGCTAGACTTACTCCCACTCTTTCTGTGCAGGTAATAATGGCAGGAATTACATTCCCTTCCTTGTTCACCCACTGTTTGATTTTTCAGACGGTGCAATAATGTTCACAGTTACCTTACAAACAGACCCAGTTTGCAGCCGTCAGCTGGAACTCAGCAGCTGAAGTGTGCAGCACACACAGCTGCAACCTACAGACAGACGCAGCCATGTGTTATTCGCCTTCTGGTCTTGGGCAATTAAACACCTGCTTTCCACAGGGAAATAATCTTTTCTGTAAAACCCTTCAGGGAAAAGAAGATTTTTTAATTTCATTTTTCACACTGTGGTTCTACTCTTCGTTGAGACAGATCACAATGAAGGCAGCCCAGCATAACTCAAGCCATTCTTTTTCACTAATAATGATAAAGGGCAAGTATGCACCACTGGCCACTTCAACTGCTGGACTCAAACCTTTTGCACTTACTGCCTGTTTATGCAAAGAGCCTTTGGGGAGCTCCCCGCTGATGTGCTATCTGCAAATACTCCCACTGCATGGTCCACATCCCAGCTTCTTTGACCCACTTGTAATCATTACTTTTGAATCATTATTTTTAGATCATACACTTAAGAAAAATAACCCCTATGCAAGCCAGAAAAGCCAAACTGAAGACAACTTGCAAATTCAAACCATCTTACACTATGGCAATGTCCAAGAGCAGGGCCATAGAAATAGAGAATAGTCAAGCTTGAACAGCACCCCTGGGTATCATCCAGTCCAACGTGAATGCACGTGGTCACCTCTGCATTGAGAGAACATAGAGATAAATCTGCAAGAGCAGAGCAGAGATGTCGCTTAGAATCCAAACATTTGCAATAAGATTTGTAAACCAAAATGTTTCCTGTGCTGGGCACTTAGTGACAGACTCTCCAAAAAGCCAAGGGCGCTCATAATACTTTGTCCACACAATTTCTTTTGTTAGGTGGCCACATACCAGCTCCCCCACAATCACGAGAGACGAAGGAGCCACATGCAGGTTTTTATGCCCAGATTCCTATTCTGTTTGCCACAGCAAACCACATGTGTTGGCCAAACACGAACACAAATCTGGCCCCTAACTTTGCCCGGTCTGTTTTGTCACTTCACGAAGCCACAGTGGCTCTCAGCCAACACTTCACTTTCCCCATGTTTTCCACCTTTTGCACATTCAGCACATTTCTGTTTGCAATTTTGCAAATTTTCCGGAGCAGTCAAGAGTATTTTCAAGCAGTTGGGGGTTCACAGATATGCCCATGCATTTTACACACTCTGAGACTTCTAAGGCAAGTGAAGAGGAAACAGTTTGGCTCCCTCTGAGCCATCACACAGATCTGGAGCCAACCCAAGAGGGTGTGTGTGCATGTGTGAAAGGAAGAGAGAGCACTAAGGAGCTCAGGTTGCATCCAAGACAAAACAGTTACTCATTGCCAGAAGCCAGTGGCTTTGCCTACTTGAGGAATTCCCATCCCTAACCTTTGCAGATAAAAAACCCATCACATTTAGCCAGCCCCTCATCATCCTCTCGTTTATCAAACACAAACTATCTCTAACGAGTCAACTAAAGCATACAAGGAGATGCAGCATTCCCAGCTCTTAAAACCTACCAGTTGCAAGCAAAGACCCAGTGGCTAAGCAAATAGAAGAGTAGTCTTTCAGATCCCAATTGGCTTCCTATCTGTTCTGAGAGTGCCTGCAAGTTCAGCAGTAATTCATTAACTACTATTGAAGGACAGAGCTGTTAATAAAAGCTCACCTACAAACACCCCAGAAAATGTCAATACCCACTATTGACAAGTTCCTGAGATTCCCATGTAGCCCCAAATCAGCATAGCACACTACATAAGCAATTGTTCCCACTCAAAGCAAGTCCCACCAGCTTCTAGTGTCTGAAATAAATGCATAGACCCCAGAAAACCACCAGCACTTCTCATGACCTAAATTCTTTGAGATGCGGCTGGCAACTCCATGCAGTTGTAATCACATTCAGTGTGACTGGGATTGGCCTAGATGATCTTTTGAGGTGCCGTCCAATCCTTAATGTTTTGTGGCGTGGAGCTGCTGGAGAGAGTCCAGCACAGAGCAACAGAGATGATGGAGTGGACCACCTGTGTGCCAATGGTTCATTTGGAGCTTTAAAGAGGAAGACATATGGATGTGTTCCTGTGTGACTTGGTCTAGGTGATCCTGCTGTGGCAGAGGAATTGGACTAGATGACCTTTCAAGGTCCCTTCCAATCCCTAATGATTCTATGATTCTATGATTCTATGACCTCCCTTATGAGGAAAGGCTGAGGGAGCTGGGTCTCTTGAGCTTCGAATAAAGGAGACTGAGGCGTGACCTCATTAATGTCTATAAATACGTGAAGGGTGGGTGTCAGGAGGATGGAACCAGGCTCTTCTCAATGTCATATAGTGATAGGACACGGGGCAATAGGTGTAAGCTAGAACACAGGAGGTTCCACATCAATATGATAAGGAACTTCTTCACTGTGACGGTGACAGAGCACTGGAAGGGGCTGTCCAGGGGGGTTGTGGAGTCTCCTTCTCTGCAGACGTTTAAAACCCATCTGGACATGTTCCTGTACGACTTAGTCTAGGTGATCCTGCTGTGGCAGAGGGATTGGACTAGATGATCTTTCAAGGTCCCTTCCAATCCCTAATGTTCTGTGAGACTGTGATTCTGTGAAATAAATACATAGACTCCAAAAAAACAGCAGCACTTTTCATGACCTAAGTTCTTCAAGACACAGTTGGCAACTCCATGCAGTTACGGTCACGTTCACTGTGACTGGGATTGGGTTGGATGACCTTTCGATCACTAATGTTCTGTGATTCTGTGACTGAATCAGGACTGCATTCAAAAGAAAGTGTTCTAGAAGCACTGCCTTTAGGTTCACACTTGATTTATTTTAATTTCCACAAAAACTAGAGGTTTGGGCTATTTTTCACACCAATATGATGTAGTTCAAATGAGAACAGAATTTGGCTTCATGTCAGTGAAAGTGTTAAGCATGTTAAGTGTCAAGTATGATCTCTTAGGGCTTAACATCATGTGGCTGTGCCTTTGTGGACAGCAGGACATTACAGCAAGGACCCTCTTCATTAGTTTGCAGACTTAGTTTTTGAACTCTTGAATCATTTGAACATTGCCAAGGACCATAAAGCTGTCAAGGCAATTAAAAGACAGTTTTGATTATATTTGCAAGTGAGGTACCAAAAATCATACCCTTCCTCACTGCCAAAAATAGCAGCTTTGGATTTCTCATGGGAATTTCACTACTGAAAGGAGGGACAAAATGTCAGAGCAATCATTCCACACTCAGTGAAAAAGCTTCGTGGTCCAGAGTGTGCAAGATCCAAGGTCCAGAATCCCACCACTGCATCCCTCCTGTGCTCATTTAGACACGTGCAGAGTAGGTATAAACATCTCTTGCAGAAAAGAAACAGTCCTGCTTTCCCTGTTTCTGAAAGTTTAAATGATAAACAGGTTATAGGCCAGGGAAGATCTGGTCTTGTAAATTAAGTTGTTTAACTGCATATCTCTAGATTGTCTTTTTTCTTTCTTTAGGGAAGAAAAATGACTTGAGGTTGGCCTTTTTTTGGTATAATTCCTAATAGATTCTGGTCCCATGGAAAATATGTTGAAAAAAGTTTTTGTCAGGCTTTCCCATGGAATTAAGAAAAAGGATCTAAGTAAAACAAGAAGCATTTAAGAACTTTTATATCAAAAATTCTTCTACCCAAGTTTGAGCTCGAATTAGGGGTAAGGATTTGCTAGAGATTCCCCTTTATGTAGTCAATCTTGCTAGTTCTGACTCACGTATCTACAAGTATTTTCATTGCATTTCATTACATTTTTCCCATGTGAGAGTTCATTAGACTGTTAAATCCATTTTCAATCGAACACATGAGGCTGTGAATGTCTGTGCTGTAGGGATGTGACCTCTATTCGATGTATGTGTCGTTCGCAGCTTATTAGTAAATATCAGGCAGAATAGAAGTCATTTGTCGTAGAGGAGCCCATAACAAGACACCTAAGGAATTCCAGCTCTTTGCAAGGCAGTGCATGAAGTAACATGCAACTTCTGCTGTCATTATGGCTTATTTGAGAGGTTTAGATAAAGGGGAAAAATGCCAAAAGCAAACTAACACTTCAGAGGCAGAGTGAAAAAATGACATGCGTCCTGGTGGGGGAAGGGGGGGGTAATATTTCCCTTGCTGACTATTTTTTTTTAAATCTGAGTAATTATGACATTCCATTTCTCGCACAGCTTAATACCTCGACGTGTTGCCCAGTCTGTGCTGCTCAACTGCATTGTAAGGACACAAGTCTGCTTTCCTAGGGCACAGACCAAGGGATCTGATTCTCTGCTGTCAAATTTCCCAGTCTGTGTCTGGAGCAGGATCCTGTGGGGAATACACAGGAATTCTGCAGATCAGCCAGAAGGCACTCCAGCCCAGAAGAGATTTCCCTAATCCCCTTCTAAGGCACCAGTGCCAGCACAATGTTCCTGGCTTCGAGAAGTGTGAGTTTCTGATTCATAATTTATAAATGAACCATTGCGTGGTGGAAACCCCAAGGTCTTCCCAATTCAAGGACTGCTGTTATTATTAGTAACAAGTAAGGAACTTTATCACATAAGGAAAGCAGTCTTTATCGGAGGTCAAACTACTACCTCAAATCTGAGATGATAGTGTTGCTTTGCGTGGGTAGTAGTTGAAGAAGATGTAGGGAGATCCTTCTGTCCAGGGTGAGTGAAGAATATCATCTCTAGATTCACGATGCCGTTGTTGCTCGTGAGAAGAACAACGTTCTCGTAGAAAGAACATTGAGAAGAAGAACAAAGAGAAAGAGCTCATCGAGAAGAAGAACAAAGAGAAAGAGCTCATCGAGAAGAAGGTTGCTGTTTGGAGAGAGCACAGGCTCTTGGTGGGAGAAGGGAATATAGGATGACAGATGTGCAAAGCAAATACAAAGAAACAAAGGCATGTAGAGGAGAGGGAAGGAGTGAAGGGAGTAAGAGAGAAAAAATTTGATGAACTCCCAATCACAGAGCAACGAGACCCTCCACTTCCCCTGGCCTCAGCGAGCTGTGAGCCTTGCAAACAGAGCAAGACGAGATACTGCAAAGGGAAGAAACTCTCAGGCTCCTATTTTTATAGACATATGACAGACCGGGCTGTTATAAGCAGGGCATGTTTAGGGTAGGAACTGACACACAGCATGAACTGGCTCCTCTGCACCTTGCAGGCAAGGTCCCGTGTAAGATGACTGTATTTGGTTTTGACACTTTGCAGCATGGCAGCAAATCCATGGGTTTGACTGCTTGCCTGGATGTAGAGCCGACTAGATTAATAGTCCTACTCAAAACTGAGCTGGTGAGTAGCCTTGGATGAAGGAGACAGATCAAAGATGTGACATGGCTTTGGGAACTTAATGAGACATGTCTTTCTCAGGAGATTAACTCAGCAGAAGAATGGGGATCTCTTCAGAAAATTCCTTTTCTTTAGACCAGAATTAGTCTCTTCTGCTAATGGTAAAACAAACCATGCTAGACAAAGCCAGGGCTGGGTAATCAGGGCTTGGGATACAATAAATCTCCCAACCGATATTGGCCAAATTGAAGAAGTCAGGCAGGAAGTCACTTATAATGGTTTGGTTTGGGATAGATCCTTCTTCAGGGTCTTCTGACTTGATCTCACTTCAGGAAGAAAACAAGAAGCACACACCAGTTCAGAAGCTCCATGAGGGAAGTGAATCATAGAATCATGGAATCATAGAATCATTAGGGATTGGAATGGACCTCGAAAGATCATCTAGTCCAATCACCCTGCCACAATCACCCTATAGCAGAGAGAACAAATCTGGGTACATCCCTTCCATCAGCTGCTCTGCACCCACAGTCTAGGCTTCGAGGCGTATGTCTCCCTTGATGCAAAACCATGCTCATTCACACAGGGACATTTAATTGTCTAGCTGATGCTTCTCACTTGCATTTTACATTATAGAGATGGCAGCTCTGCAGCACATCAGCACTTAAAACACTCATGAGTTGCTCACGTGTTCGTGCCACTGGCAGGTCTGGCAGAAACCCAGTATCACTCCTGACTATGTGGCAACCCTGGGCTTAACGATCAAAACTGAAACAAAAAGCTTAGATAACATTAAAGTCACGTTTCAGCTCAATCTCTGTAACTTTGAACCGCTAGGTCAAGGCTGAAAGTGTTCTGGGGAATTTTTCATAAGGACAGCTACGTCGCTCACTTCAAAGCACACAGACTTCAAAACCTCTTTTCCAGGGGATAATTAAAAATCTGCCCGGTGTCCTTGCAGTGCAGAATCCAGGTTCAAGAAAGAAACAAGCCATTAACTTTCTGACCTGCTGTAGCTGGGTGCTGTTCTGCTAAAGGGAGGGAGACAGGAATTCACTTCCCTCTGTCTTTCTGTCCCATCACCATTTCTGATTGCCATCAGTTGCCTCCCAGTAACACAGAGGGCCCCCAGCAGAGATCAGTGCCTGACACCCTACGTAGATATAGACGGTGGGATTCCTTTCACCTAATTTAAACTCTCTAAAGATTAGCTATCTAGATTAAACCGGTTGTCTAGACTCCCTTTACAGTCAGTGGAGCGAGACAGGCACCTTCATGGTAGCGTTTGTCAAACGTCCTACCTAGCTGATGAACTTAATGTGTGTGTTTAGGGCTGGATTCAGCAAAGTACTCAGGCAAACGCTTGTCTTGAAGCACACGAATAATCTGATCTCTGTTAAGTGGAGTACTTCAGCGTGTTCTGAGTTTAAAGATCACCACAGGCGTAAGGGTTCTACTGAGCCTGGAGTCAGCCTTGACGTGATGAAGCATGGCAGAGCAGAAACCAAGTCCACAGCATTAAGCTCAGGAGAAAGAGGGGTTCAGAAAAGGGTGAAGGAAGGGAAGACAATGTTCAAGTGAAACTTCAATGTGAATAAAAGAGACTGGGAGGATTAGAAACAGCCCTGTGAGGGTATTTTTGACTGTTGTACAACTCCCAGCGGTCAAGAGCATGTGCTCTGTCCTCTGTATTGATACCACAGAAGACCAAGGTGGCCTCCAATGCAGCAGAATGAGAAAAACCAGTGAAAAGGGACCTAGTTTAAATCCAGGTGCAATGATTTAGTGGCATCACCACTGCGGGAAGTCACACAGATCTTCCCAGTATCAAAAACGAGGCTGAATATTCCTGAGGATATGGAGAGAGTGTCAAAAATAACACCAAGAGGTTTGACAATTTCCAGAATTTTGTGGTTTGAAAATTTCCAGGGGAAGTGACCTTTCCCAAAAGTCCCGTGGTCAGGACGGTATAAAAGTCCAGGGAGCGAGTTCCCGGTTCTCTTTTCCCGCTGCACAGGCAGCCCGGGCACGCGGCTTTCAGCCTCGTGTTTCTCCCCGTCCCCCCCGCCCCGCCTTGCTAGGGGTGGGGGGGGGAGGGTAGCGAAGGGGCCTCCCCGGGTCCGCTCCTGTAACCGGCAGCTAGCCGGGGCGAGAGCTAGCCGCGGCACTACAGAGACCTCACCACCGCGGGGACCGCCGCAGCCTGAAGCAGCCTGAAGCGGCCGGGACCCCAGCGCAAGCAGGAAGAGCCCCGGTCCCT